>CP092091.1:43507990-43670490 GCA_029203775.1 Neoneuromus ignobilis
CAAATAAATCACAAGAAGAAGTAAAAGTGAAAAAAACACTGATTACTTGTTTCGACTCGACTAAAGATATCCACAAAGAGTTCATTCCAGAAGGTCAAACGATTAATTCCGAATATTACCTTCCATTATGTTTGCTGAATATAATAGTTTGAGTTCGTTCTCTATATCAAGAAACGAGCAATTTGTCTCTTCCTCGCGGTAAAACATCGTCTCGCAGATCTATTGTAGTACCCAACTTTTTCAAATCAAAATATGTCATAGTGCTTAGTCATTCACCGTATTCACCTGATTTAGTATACTGAAACTATTTTCTATTCCTAAAACATAAAATAAAGCTAAAAGATAAGCAATTTAATAGCATTTCAAGGATTCAAAAAGTTTCGATCGATGCCATTACAACCATTGTCAAATAAAAATAAAATACATGTTTTTGAATATCATATAGTCGATCTAAAGATTGTATTTCTTCAAAAGACAACATATTTAAACTAATCAATAATGACAATTATAAATATAAAATCATTTTTTTTAAATTTAAAGTTCAGAAACTTTTGGCCAGACCAGGTATATGTTGATATATTTCTGAATTTAGACAAAAAAAAAATTGATTAGCTAAATTATACTAATGTAAACAAAAAACTTAATTCGTATTAAACTAGTTCTCTGTTTCAGGCGCCTTCTTATATTATCCTGTCAAGGAAGACTGAATATATTTCCGTTCGACGATCCACTGTGTACGTTTTCTATGGAAAGCAGTAAGTAATTTTTATTATTTTCAATAAATTTTAATTCATTTTTCTAGAGACATTTAAAAAATTTCAATATATTTTTCTAAAAAAATCAGTCACAAATATTATTATTTTGTCCCTTGTCATAAATAATTTCAAAATGATTCATGTTTTAATACAAATATAAAAGAGTCGTTTGATAAGTATGGTAAAAAAGTAAGAAAAACTAAATTGAAAAATTTAATAAAATTAATATGTGTTAACTGAATCAGCCACAGTCCCAAAACAACAAATAAATATTCTCTATTGATATTTATTACTTTATAGTAGAAATTTACTTCTTTCATTACATGCTTTAAGATTACATTAAATAATTTTTACGACGAACTGTATTTTTATCTGATCCTTTTCTCCAGTCCAATTTTGTGTAAAAATTTTTAGCTGTCTCTTCTCTCCCTCTCTCTCTCTCTCTCTCTCTATATATATATATATATATAAAATAAAATAAAAAATATACCTTCAAAAATATATTCGAACATTTGAATTTAATTTTCAATGTTTTGTATGTTTTGATTCAATATAAATTCTTACTATACAATTTCAGTTCTTCTACTTTCCGTTATAAATGGTCCATCATTACTAATTATCTGAATTTATTTAATAACTTCAATTTTATTGTTTTTCGGACAAGCAAACACAATAAACATCATTTTTAGATATAAATTTTTATTTGTATTTTCAATTCTGTTTCATTCTTAGTTGTTTCAAAGTATTTGTGAAGATAGTATTATAAGCAAATGGAAAGTAATTTATTTTATTCTCTAATCTTTATTAATTTTATCTTCTAATTAATTTTGATTTTATAGTATAAATAATAAATGTAAAATGGAACCTTTGAACATATCTAAATTCTTCGTCACTTCATATATAGTAATTTAATATCAGTTATTTTTCTTCTATTAAAATTAAATAATATATATTATATATAATAGAAAATATTCAAATGTATTTAGTATAATATATATATATATATATATATATATATATATATATATATATAATCATCATAATCATTAGTATCTCTCTATTCAATGCTGGATAAAAGCCTCTTCTAAAATTTTCTACTTCAACTAAATCAACGTCTTAACCTTTCCAGTCCGTTCCAACGAATTTCCCTTTATCTCTGTACCATTTATTCATGTGTTTCTTCTTAAGTCTTCTTCTTATATATATATATTTATATATATATATATATATATATATATATATATATATATATATATGTACGTATGTATGTATGTATGTATGTATGTATGTATGTATGTTTTCAATCAATAACATTCCTTTACCCATCAGTGGATTTCTGTTTTTGCTATATACTCGATCCAATTCCACTTCAAACTTTTCTTTTTTGCCTTAACATTCGTAACTTTATTTTTTTCTGTATTTCACTACCATAATAAAATCTATATTTCACTACCATAGATGAGAACAGAAAAAAACATTCATCGAAAACGTTTCTTTTTAAACATAGAGAGATATCCCACTTTGTAATATACGAATTTCTACCAAACTAACATCATCCTATTTCCACTCTCCTGTCCAATTCATATATATATATATATATATTGGGTTGCACTCTCCGACCTTGCGCTCTCCGACTACCATTTATTTAGATCGCTTCAAAACAGCTTAGGTGGTAAAAACTTTTGTTTCTTGGAAGACTTTAAAAGTCACCTGTATCAGTTCTTTAGACAGAAAACTCAGAACTCCCTATGAGCACGGGATTATACACTACCAGAGAGATGGAGAAACGTTATCCAACAGAACGACACATATTATTTGGATTAAATGTAATTTTTAATAATTAAAATTTTTCTTCAATTTTTGTATAAAAAGTGGGCCGAATTTATGCATCAACCTAATATAAACAAGTAATCCTCGTATAACACAATAGTTGGGTTCCTAAAAAATCCCGTATTATGCGAATTCGTGTTATACGAAACAAAGAGATAGTACAAAAAACAAGGTTAAATTCCGAAAAATTAAAAAAATAAACTATTTTCTTTTTATTACTAAGAGATATATTAGGTTGGCAAGTATCTCCCTTCCGCTTTTTTTTTTTTTGTACATAGCTGCGAAATTCAAAAGACCAGAAGGCGGAAGGGAGATATTTGCCAACCTAATATGTTTATTAAAACAATAATTGATATAAAATATGACACAATAATATGACAAAATGTTTTCTTTTTCATAACTGCTAAACAGCATTAAACGAAGGCGTTTTCTTTATAGCAAAATAACCTCATTTTAAGATCTTCGATCTGTAACTCTATTCGATCTGTTGATTTCTATGTTCTACTTTTTACAAAAAATTACTATTTTCGTTTACTTGCTTTAAGCTTAGAAATCTTAAAAATTATAAAACATTCATAAAGTTCTCTTTCAAATTTTGTGGTTTCTTTCAGTAGAAGGATATGCATTTAGAAAATAAAACTCTTATTGTTCGGCTAAGTTTAAACCTTTTTTTATGTTTTTTAGGATAAAATTTTGAACTTCTACGTTTGCATCTGTCCTCTGAAATTATTTGTTTTATCTCAAATGCCACTTCCACGAAATTGGCTTTATTTGCCTCTTCTTCCATCAGTAATTCTTGAATATCTTCAAAATTCACATCTTAAAAATTCTCAAACTCTGTTGTATTAATATCGAATTATACGAGGATTTCTCTCAATTTTCCAACCGTGTTAAAGCGAAACTGTGTTGTAATAATGCCGTTTTATACGGGGATTGCCTATATACGAGGTCGTTTGATAAGTCCGTGTAAATTCCGAAAGATGGCACCACTGGTGCATATCGAGGTTATTTTTAATTAGTAGCACCTCTTGGAAGAACACACATCAAGTTTCAGCCATATCGGTCTATTCCTTTGTGTTTGACAATCGTTAGAATCTCGAATTGTCAAATAATGGACGAAAAAGAATTTCGCGTGTTGAAAACACTTTCATTAAAGGCAAAACGCCTCAGGAGACTATTGATTTATGGTGACTCTGCACCTTCGATTAGTGCGGTTTATAAAAAATTTTCGAATATGAGCACAAGAGACGCTGAACGTTCTGGACGCCCTGTTGAGGTCACCACTCCAGAAATCATTGATAAAATCCATGATATGGTGATGAATGACAGAAGAGTGAAAGTGCGTGAGATTACTAGTGCTGTATGCATCTCGTGTGAACGGGTACATAATATTTTGCACCGACATTCGGACATGAAAAAGCTATCCGCCAGGTGGGTGTCGCGATTGTTCACGATCGACCAAAAATGAGGTTGTGTGAAGTGTTGCAAGAACGGTTTGCAGCTGTTTCAGCGAAATCCGCAGGACTTTAAGCATCGTTTCATCACTGTAGATGAAACATGGATACATCACTACACTCTTGAGACCAAAGAGCAGTCCATCAAGGGGAATCTGCTCCGAAAAAGGCGAAGACAATTCCTTCGACCGGGAAGGTTATGGCGACAGTTCTTTTGAATATCGACTATTTGGAAAAGGGTAAAAGGTGCACATCATTGTTATTGGATCGTTTGAAAACCGAGTTGCAAGAATCCTCTTTCATCACGACAAACCAGCTCACACCTGTTGTGGCCGCAATCGGATTCCAAATCGAGGATTTCCCTCATTTCCAGACTTGTGTTCCATCGGACTATTATTTGTTCCTAATATGATGAAGAAATGGCTCGCGGGAAAAAGATTTTATTCGATATTGCAGGATTGACTTGGACAAATCCTATTATATATATTGGATGAAGTGTATATATATGTTGAAAAATATATATATATATATATATATATATATATATATATATATATATATATAGGTGTAAAATTTGATAAATGGGCTGGTCCTATAATAAAAAAAAGAATATCGATGAACAAAAAAATTGTTTAATTGAAAACCTAAAAATATAAACATTTCCAAAAAAATCAATGATTATTTGTAAGAAAGAAGAAAATTCCTCTAAATGTAATGAAAGAGAATGACACTGAATCTGTCGAAATGAATAGTTTTGAGAGATCTTTATCCAATGGTGGATAGAAAATGGCTGATAATATATATATATATATATATATATATATATATATATATATATATATATATATTTAAATAACTAATTATCAATATGTTCTGTAGAAAAAAATACACGTACATAAATTCTAAGAAACGTACATAAACGTGACATAAATAAATTCGACAACGTGTCACTTGAAAAAGGATGTAAAAAAATCCTTTTCGTTCTTTTAAATTGAAATTGACAGAAAACATGTTAGAGAATTGCGGTGTTTCTATATTTCACATTTCGTTTATACACCTAGAAAACATGTCTTTTCAAATAAAAGCTGACATCCTGTTTCGAACGTTAATATATTACTTTTGTGAAATATTTCTGTAATACTTTTTAGGCGAAATGATCGGTTAAAAATCTGTAAAACTTTCCGTGATAAGCATGTGTAAATCATTCGTTCTTATTATGATTTCTTTATGAAAATACTACATATATATATATATATATATATATATATATATATATATATATATATATATATATATATATATATATATATGAGAAAGTAAGCATTCAAAGTAAATATTTAAAAAATAATGATTATATACAATATATTAAAAAGTAATAATAAATATTTCTCATATATGTATCATATATAAAAATACGCTTTATTTTTGCTTACTTTAGCATTGTAGTAAAAGTAAATATATTCTACAGGTTTTACTTGTTATATTTGATCGAAAAAAGTGTTACAAAAGGGTATAAAACAATTTTATGAGATTTATGGAACCATAATTATGTATCAATTAATACTTGAATTTTGATTTTAAAAAATTCAAAATGTTTATTATGGTATCAAAACCAAAAATCGAAATTTTGAAATAACGATTTGCAGGCGTTATTAGAAAAAAATTCTCATTCGACTATTGATCTTCAAAAATTCTAGGAATTAATCAATTCACTGTTTTTAGGATTTCATAAATCATCCATATGATTTATAGTAATATAGACTTTTCAGCAAATAGATACTTTTAGAAACACAAAATATTTTTTTTTATTGAAATTAAAATTTCTCAGCAGTGCCAATACACAAATATACTATAACTTTTCTTCATGTTTTTCAATATATGATTTTTGTACTTTGAATCGTGTTCATTTTAAAGTATTACAAACACTAAAATCGCTTCCAAAATACATCTTCATTTAGTGTACGACACGACAATAAATTCTGATACAAATATTGCTTTTAACAAAACGTTAACAAACGTTAAAAATGTCCAACATAAATATAATATTATACATAATTTTATTTTCGCCTATATTTATATAATGGCTTTTTTATATTCAAACATAAAACGTAGCTCATCTCATCAATAAAAATAGATTAAATATGGGCTATAAAAATCTAAAAAACAATTTGTGACTCTATTTTATAGATAAAAGTGTTTATAATAAATGAATATTATTACAAACACTTTTTTCGTGTTTACAAAACTAACTTCAATAAACACATCTATTTTTATTCATAGCTTGTAAAATTTTACAGTTCTTTTTTATTTTCAATTTTTATACATATTCACTTTTATTTCGATGAAACATATAAGATTTTTGTTAATTATATTCTCATATAAAAAAAAGTGTACGAGGTCAGACAATTAAGTAATGTGACAAAATTCAAAAATCGAGTATATTTAAAAATTAAGGTACATCACTGCGATCTCCTTTAAAGTAGTCCCCTCCCGCATCTATACACTTATTCAAGCGAGTTTTCCAGTTTTCGTAACAATTCTGGAAAACACTTCTTGTGGGACCTCTCCGAGTACCCTCGTCACAGATTCTTGGATATCTTCAACGGAGTCAAAATGTCGACCTTTGACGAATTTTTTCATATGGGGGAATAGGAAAAAGTCGCAGGGTGACATGTCCGGTGAATAGGGCGGTTATGGTAACGTTGCGATGCCTTTAGACGCCAAAAACTGAGAGACACTGAACGCACTGTGACAGGGAGCATTGTCGTGATGCAGAACCCAAGTCTTCGCGATCTCTGGACGCACTCTGAGCACCCTTTTTCGTAATTTTTCGAGCACATTGCGGTAGAATACTTGATTTACGGTTTGTCCAGGTGGTACGAACTCTTTGTGAACCACCCCTTTGCTGTCGAAGAAGCAAATCAACATGGTTTTCACTTTGGACTTGCTCATTCTCGCCTTCTTTGACCTTAGTGCTCCAGGGGACAGCCACTGTTGGCTTTGTCGTTTATTTTCGGGGTCATATTGAAAGAACCAACTTTCATCACCAGTAATAACTCGATCGAGAAGAGTAGGATCACTTTCAACCTGCTCGAGACAATCTTGAGCGATGTTCATTCGGACATCGATGTTCCATTTTCGTGACATGCACTACTCGCGCGTTGTTACAAAACACTAAACAGCTGGCGAAGAAATGATCGTACGAGGGTGGTCAAGGTCTCAATCGAGAGAGTAGGGATCTGCTATTACGGTGGCGAAGTTACAGGTTCGCAGTGTTACCACAGGCCGAGAAAAAAAATCGGTCGCATTACTTAATTGTCTGACCTCGTATGTAAATATTAATATTTTCGTAATTAACACCCAAAAAAATTTAAAACTGAAAATAAAAAAAAATTATTATTTAATTTTATTAGATATTCTGTATTTACATTTATTATTTTGTATTAACATCAAATATATTTTTTTATAGAAGAAGAATTTTAAATAATTACATACTTTGTTTTGTTTGTAAATTCTACAAATATTAAAATCATTCTGACAGTACATAATATATAATACAATTAATCTTATAGGTTAAATGACTACAAATATTTTAACAGTTTAAACAATTTTACACTTAGATGAATTTACTATAATAATGTTATTAGTATAACAAATTACGTTAGGCTATGTCGTTTTATATTTAAACAAATAGTACATTAATCATTTTATATCTTTCTATTAAAAAAATGGTGCTTTGCCTCCGCCTCCGGGTTTATGGAAAAATATATAGTATGTATGTATGTAACTTATATGTAATACATATTTCGTTCTCGAGGCGTCACACGGGAGCAGCATACATTATAATCACGTGTTGATTGTTGAACAATAATTCCCTTGCGAGTACAAGGAAGTAAACAGAACTATAAAAAACGCGAAAATCAATTTTTGAAGTAAATAAAATATCTTAATAATGAGAACTAGAGGTTTCTTTGTTCATTAAAATACTTTGTAACAATAGTTCTAAACTGGACGTTGCAACAACAACATTAGTTCCAAACTGGATGTTGCAACAACATCAGTTCTAAAATGGATGTTATAACAACAACATCACTTGTACAATAGAAATTGTAACAACAACAGTTAGAGCTCCTCAAGCCACTGTTGCAGCTGATTGATAAATAAAGAATGTCTTTTTAAACACTGTAAAAAGCTGTAGCTGATTGATAAATAAAAATATCGTTTTAAAAATTGTACATTCGGTGTATTAAATAAAACTGGCGCAGTCGGTAGGATGGTGCATTAAATTAAAACTTGTTTGTATGTGTGTGTGTGTGTGCGTATATGTGTGTGTGTGTGTGCGTATGTGTGTGTGTGTGTGTGTATGCGTATATGTGTGTGTGTGTTTGCGTATATGTGTGTGTGTGTATGTATATTTATTTGATTGACCAGAAAATGAAGTTGAATTTTTAATAAAAAGAGTAGTCATTTTTTTTAAAAAAATAAGCTCTTTTAAACAACACATTTACCATATTGATTTCGATTTACAACCTTTTATCATTTTACGAGCAGATTTATAATTCCATCGACTCGGAACTTCCATCTTTTTCGTCAAAAATCTTGACGGTTTAATTTTTCAGGCCTCCAAATAATCAAATTCTTATTATCAAACGAGTTGTTTCGAGATCTTAACGTGTAATACAAAGGTATTTAAGTTTATATTAACAAATGTATAAACTCCGGTAAACATTATGGACAGATGAGAACATTTCAATTCAGTTCCCTAAATTTTTACCGAAACTGCAAAAATATGTGTGGTTTCGCATTAAATTAGTAGTAGATTTCTTCTTTTCTATTGACTTTTTCTAATCATTTTTTCTCAATATTTACCTTCAATCGGTTCAGTTGAAAATCATACTCCTCGAAATTAATATTTCTATTAGATAACAGAAGCTCATAACAGAGTATTCTCTGCCAATACCACCATACGCATAATATCACCTTCCTGGGGTATAAACTAATCATAGAATTGATTGATGGAGCTGATCTGACTTACCCGAATTTTTTTTATTCGATATTGTTGTAAATAATCCGTTTTTCATAGTTTCTAACAATCCTCTTCAAAAATTGTTTGTTATTATAAGGTTTCAATAACGAATTTCAATCCGCAATTCGATCGATTAAAAATCTCTAATTAAGATTATGCAAAACTCAAACACCGTATCTGGAAACAACAAGGAGTTAAAGTAAATAGCTTTCTAAATTTCGATATTTTTAATAACCCAGCAATCTCTCATTTTGTATTACATATTAGGTGTATAATACGATTCCGCCGTTCACAAGTAGATGCTTGTAGCTATATTTTAAGAACAAATATTCAATTTTCACCTATTATATGTAGATGTGCTGCAAAAAATGTTCAACATTCAATTTATCAAACGTGATAGAAGTGTAAACATTTTTTTGTGCATTGAAAATGTCAAATTTTGTACCGACAGAACAGTTTACGTAGGAAGTTTATTTCATTACTTTATTTTAAAGAAATCTGTTGCTGAGAGTCATCGATTACTTAAGGAAACTTTTGATGAACATGCTCTAAGGTAATGCTAGAAGTATAGAGAATAGTTTCAATGGTTCAAAAATTGTGATATTAGTGTGAGAGATAAAGAGCGTGGAAAGTCAACGACAAAATTTGCTGATGAAAAATTGTAAGCATTATTTGGATGAAGATAACACTCAAACACAAAAAAATCACTAAAACATTAGATGTTGCACATCAAAGCATTTCTAATCATTTGCACTTAATGGGAAAAAAACAAAAAGAAGGAAAATGGGTGCCACATAAATTGAAAGAAAGAGAAATCAAAAGGTGGAAAATAAAATTATTTTTGTATCGAATTGTCACTAGGAATGGAAAATGGATTCATTTTGACAATCCTTAACGCACAAAATCATGTGTAGATCCAGGTCAAGCATCATCATCGATTGCAAAACCGAATATTCATGGGAAAAAGGTTATTTTGTATATTTGATGGGATCATAAAGGTGTGGTGTATTATGAGCTATTGAAACATGGTCAAACAATTACTGCTGATCGCTACCGACAACAACTAATCCATTTGAATCGTGCATTGAAACAAAAACGACCAGAAAGGGGCTACAGACAATATAAAATTATTTTATTGCACGATAACGCTAGACTACACGTTACCAAACCAATGAAAGAAACGTTAGAAGCACTTGGCTGGGAAATCTTATTCCACCCGCTGTATTCACCAGATGTTGTTCCTTCAGATTTTCATTTATTTCGATCGATGGCACACTCACATTCAAACATTCAAAGCAGCACTTTAATTCATTTGAAGACATTAAAAATGGTTTGATGAATACATCGCATCAAAACAAAAAAAAAAGAATTTTTTTATGGAATTCATAAGTTACAAAAAAATGGGAAAATATTGTAACTAACGATGGAAATTATATTGAATAAAAAATGATTTACAATTTTTCCAAAATAAACGGTGTTTTTATTTGCGGAAAAACGACGGAATCATATTTGTACACCTAATATATTAAATTCATATATCTCTTTGAACAAAGTAATTTATTATATTGCCATTTCAGATTTCTTTTCGATCAAAAATATTTGAAATGTTAACAGTTTGTGAGGTCTATTTGAAATGGATTGAATATCTGCATGTGTTATGTTTTGTCATTCTTATTTCTATATTAAAGTAATATGTTTTATATTTGGACAATTTAGAAATAATGAAAGAATTCTTAGATACATAAAAATAAACAGATATAAGTAAATACGTATTGCATACGTCTAATAAATTATTTTCAATTAGAGCGAATATTTGATCGGTATCAATCGAAATGTTGCCAGAGTATTTATTATCAATTAAGTAAAATCTCGATCAAGAAACTTTTTAAGCTATATTTAAACCCTTTTTCGTTTACAGCACTATCACCATGCACATTAAAAATATTTTTTGTTATTTGTATCGCGTTTTTTTCTTTTGTAAAAATAAAACATAATTATTTGAAAATACACCTTCTCAGCAATCATTTTGAAAATGAGTTCAATTCATAAAAAATCATTTCAACGTAATAATTTTTAACAATGCATTAAAGTATCAATTGTCAATATATATATATATATATATATATATATATATATATATATATATTTTTATATATATATAATTTTATATATATATATATATATATATATATATATAGAGAGAGAGAGAGAGAGAGAGAGAGAGAGAGGCCTAAATGAGACTGACAAGTTGAGACATAATTTACTTGCTCACTATCATTTACTATTCTTTACTATACTTTAATCTCATATGGGTCACTTAAATATATATATATATATATATATATATATATATATATATATGCGATCTCTAAAACATTTAACCGTCATTACGACTTTGAAACACGAATGAGTTTGATAGATTCGATATACGCTTTTATAATCTGTCTATGCCATCACAAAATGTCTATTCAGGAATTCGCAAAATCGATACGATTAATCAGAAGAAAATGCATTGTTCAAACAATTAATCAGTACTAGACTTTTTCTCAATCTGAACAATCATCGCCAACGAACATCTATAAAGAAAGTAATAAATAAACTTAACGACGATTGATAATTTTTATGTAATAAGAGATCTACTAATATATCGTCTTTTGCTTCGTTGTACTAAATCTATTATTAGAGATGACTTTTTGGTTGATGAAATAATTAATAAAATGAAATAACAGAAAAGATAATTTTAGAACAGTTACATTAAAGTTAATTTCATTTAACTTGTCGATTTTTTATATAAAATAAACAAATATTTAAATACTTGCTCTTTTTTAATAAAAAATGCTTTAGTTTATTTACACCGTTGACAAATTTAAAATTTGTAAATGTTGTTTTAGTTTTCCTTACTCATTTTAATAAATCTACACGATTTATCCAAAAATAATCCGAACTTGAGTCAAAAAAACAAATTTTCAATTTAATAATTATGATTTTTATTATTGATTGTAAAAAAATACAATCTTTTTTAAATAATGTAATCTTCGAGTTTTGAAAACGTATATGCTATTCTTCTTAGCAAAAATAGCTGCAATAACATCGATCTAAACCTTTCTAATATTTGTTATTCCGTTGCATTGCTTTCCTTTTAGTTTTATTTTTTTAAAGCAGTAAATAGTCGTAAGGTGCCAAATGAAGCGAATGTAACTAAGCATTGCAACATCTTTTGATACAGAAAGATGCACACAATGATTATATGAAACGGTGTATTATTGTGAAGAGATCAATTACTTATTTCCCAATATTAAACATGAATCCATTAGTCTAATCACTAAACACTTTTTTAACGTCAAAGCAGTATCCTGAAATTTTAAAATGAACTGTTTATAGATAATACTAGTTAAATCGAAAAAAGTAATCAGCATTATTTTCAGTTTTAATTTCTACTTACGAATGTTTGTGTGTTGATTTGTCTTAATTCATTTAACACTAGAACTATTTCTAATCAAACCAGTTAAAATGACGGGTTTTATATTTTTTTTATAAAAAATTCTCATTTAAATTATATTTCATTTTCTGAAATTTTCCACAACTTGTGTTACAATAAACAGATAATCAATGTTATATATTTTTATTCACACTTTTTTTTTTCTAAGATACATATGTGGAATGCCTAGATAAACCAGGATCAGTTATTTTTATTTATCTAAAAATCTATGTAAAATTTTAATAACAAATTAATTTTCAAGTTTCTCATATTTTTCCAAAATCTTTTGTTCTTATATAAAAATGTTTGCTAAAAATGTGCCCTCAAAAAAAACTGTATAAAAAATGCGTTGACTAATGTTTCATTTTATTATAGGGTAGTACAAGTAAAAGTAAAATATATTATTTACATTTTTATTTTCTTAGTAGAAAGGATATTATGTACTATTTTTTTAAAAAACCTTAAGTTTATTATGAATTGATTTTAAATAAAACAATATATATATATATATATATATATATATATATATATATATATTTGTTGTGTTAACATATAAAAAAACTCGCGTAAAAAAAGTCCTGCGTAAATTAAGGGACGGGTGTATATATATATTGTTTGATTAAAGTCAATTGATAATAAACTTAATTATGTGTATTTTTAAAAAATACGTATTTTAAAAAAAACATTCTTTAATTGCTTTGGTAGAAATATACATATCGTAATCATTGGTAGTTTTAGTGTTAAACTGAATTCTAGCGCTTTGAAAGTTACTCATATTGAAAACACCAGGTTTTATTACCAGTTACAGTGGGTTTTAAAAAATCTATATCGTTATTAACTAAAATAATGTTTTAACTATAAAAAATTATTTCTTGTTTTTGATCGAAATTCAAAAGATAAAGAACAAATCGCGCGTAGATTTTTTTTCATTGCAAATCTTTGATCAAAATACGATAAAATTATGATTTATTAATAACAATGATATTTTTAATTAATCTTATAAGCATGCAACACTCCCTTTCAATAAAAAACATGCATTTTTGTATAATTTCTTCCTTTATACTGATAGAATAACACCAGTTGCGATTATAATCGCCTAAAAACCTCTACCTTTTTTAAAGTTCGTATAGTACTCGTAAACTATTATATGTGATAATGCTTCTACCCAATAAGCATCACTTAACATTCTTACTATCATATAGCAATATAATTTATGACGCAAACATTAAATTTTATCTAAATTGAACAAAATTATAAATGAAATTTTATCAAAAAAATTTTTTCAAAAGATGTTGCTACTAATACTATCTGTACAATCAAAATTCGAATACTTTTTAAACAGAGCATATAACTAGTTCAATTAAGTAAGATTTAAAAACGGCCAGAACGCGGTTTCGATGTTATAATTACAATGGATTTAAAATTGTTGACTACTCTTTAAACGAAAGAATATTGTCTTATAATAGTCTTTCTTATTTCATGAAAATGTTTCCCTTTTTTCCATAACTTTAAAATAATTTTATATTCACAAACAGATTTTTTTTTAATTCTATCTTATTATTTTTTGGAAAAAACTATACTATTAGCTACTAAAAATAAAATTTAATTCTTCAATTGCAACTTACGAACTGGAACATACAACTGTAATAATTTTTAAACAATAGTGAGGACAAATTTTGGAATAAAATTCGGGAATTACCGTCTAATACAATCTGTACGCATACTTTTTCTGCTGAATTTGATTTAATTCTTGTGTTTTTTTCTGTTTTAGTTAATTTTTTATAAATTTAAAATGTTTTGAATTGCCATGTATAAGAAATTAGTAGTTTATATAATTAATTAAAAATATGTTTATTTTCAAATTTTAATAAGTTTAATTAATAAGTTTCTTTTATTGAGAAATATTTTCGTATTGATAGATGTACGCAGACTTTTTCTACCTAATGTGTATATATATATATTTATATATATATATATATATATATATATATATATATATATATATATAAATATATATATATATATATATATATATATATATATAATATATATATATATATATATATATATATATAACCTATATAGTTATTCCAAATATATACTTTCTGTATCAATACAACTGTGGATATGTTGAACAACGCATGGGTGGGTTTTAATAAATCTGTATTTGTGATAACCTCAATGACCCGTGTCATGAAAACTTTTATAACTTTAATATCATTCTACAATGTTCCGTTTATCGTTAATTTCATTTTTAGAAAACAAAAATATTCATATAGTAAAAAACCTGGAGAATATTGTGGATTATGAATATTTCACACTTATTTTTTGATTAAATATTATTAAAGAAATATTATTAAAGAAACACCCTTATGAGGTGATACAATATCATGCAACAAATATTAGCTTCGCGGTTCCCGTTATTCTGACCTAATTCTTACTATCTTCCGCCAAAAACGTTCCATAACAACAATAAATAATACTCGCCAATGACAGTTTCACCTTCCGTGACTATTAATGATAAATGATGCTTTTTGAATCGTGAAAATAAATAAAAAATTTTGTCATTCGTAATTTATGAAAATACAGTTTTATCCTTGTTAGTGACGCTAATGACTTTCATGATGCACTCTGGTGCTTAATCTCTAGATTGTACTTGAATCAATACGTCTCATGCCCAATTACGAAACTTGAATCTAGAATTTTTGAATTTATTTTGATCGTTTTAATGATGTCCTTGTTAAGGTAAAAGCATATTTTCTAACAAAATAATTTTATTGCATATCTAAAAATGTGTATGCAATAATGACAACAAATTTCCTATTCTAAAATTTGAAACTTAACTAACTTATGATTGGTTTACTGTTTATGAGAATTATAGTTGTTTTATTTATTTTTGAAATGAAACTTCTTTAGCGGCGTTGGGGTAAAATGTTTACATGCGACGGAAGTGACGTACGCACAGCCACGAAATTCATCAGAAAAAAGTGGGGAGAAATAAAGAAGTAGTTCTAGTATACATACAGCATAAGGTAGAGGGATAATGAGGTCTATGACGCATGCGCACCGTGTTAACATATAAACATATTATTATTATTGCAAAGCAATAGGCGCAGCACGTTGTATTTACTATTTGAATAATTTCACTGTTAAATTCCAAACGAAAATGAATAAAGTTTCATAATTCATAATTTTCTAAAAGTTTTAATTTGAAAATAAATATTAATCTTACAATATGACATAATTGTAAAAATGTAATTTATTTAAAAAATTAATTATTTTCTATTCAAATTTTATTCCCGTGTATTTACCATCTCTCTCCCTATTAGATTTCTCCATTTTGTTAATTCCTTTATTCTGACGATTTTTCATATTTACGAGTTTTAGGCATATGTTTGACCATTTTATTACTTTACGATAAAGAAGTTTCAATTCTGCCGTGCGTACATAAGTACACACACCTTTTTTTACAGGGAAAATGTGCCTTCTCTTGATCTTCCCTTAGTTTGTATTGTATAAATTGTGCGCAAACGTTTCTTTTGTTCAATTTATTTGATAATATTCCATAAATTGTATCCTTGGATCCACTAAACTTTTCTTCATCAAACATTCTACTTATACTCGAAGGAATAGCAAAAATTCAAGCAGTTTTCAATGAATTTATTGGAAATAACGATTTAAGGACGACCTAATTTTTAATCAATATTAATGTTTTCTTTGCCATTTTTAAAACATCTTAAATTATCCACATATAAATTTGTATATGTAACAAACAATTATCAATATAAACTTAAAACATCAAATCAAGTATTTCGGGTTTTCTGTGTTTTACCAAGTTTAAATCAAAATTTAATATTTATGTATTGTTCCACTGTATTTATACGACAACGTAACAAATAGTACAACACCATTTCAACAAGCATATTTCAGAAGATATATGTCATATTTTGATCAATTTTTTAAAAATAATAGAGGAAATAGACGTACATAAATACCACTCTTTAGATTTTTAATGACGCTGGAACTTTCAGAAAAAAACTAAAAGTTCAGATACTTTTGGGACAGACAGTGTATTATATGAAATTTCGGTATATAATGAAAAATTATCGTTAATTATAAGATTACTTCAATTTGTCAAATATTTATTTGTCATTTAATTTATATATATATATATATATATATATATATCATATAAACTTTTATAGAAAATCATATAGAAAGTTTTCTCTTTAAATCAATCGATTAAAAGATAAATTTTATGCACTAAATATAATACTTGATCACAATTATTTTGAAAAATTAAAAAATTATCAACTTGATTGCAGATACAGAATATTTAATTAAAATCTAATTTAATTTCAGAAGCTATTAGAATTTTATAAAAATGTGTTCTTGAATCAAAAATCATTAAAATAAATTTAAACAGAAACAACGTTTTTTCATCTTCTATTCAATTTTTTGATAATTAAATATTACATAAATAAACTTAAGTTATATTTTATTCTGATCACATGTATATATCTCACAAAATAAGTTATTTGTAATTTATTTCTAAAATAAATAAAATTATTTGTATTATATAAATTTGTATTAATCTCATATTTTCTTTTTTTTACAGTTTCATATGAACAAACAGCTATTACGTACGTCTGGAAAAATGACGAAGACACATTACGTAAATCTCCAAGCCTAACCACTCTTAACGCATATCTTATACATAACAAAACCATACAGTGCCCTATAAAAGCCAGCTGGAGAGGTAAGAATTTGAGAATATTTTTTTAAATTTTTTTTATCCAATTATAATAGGAGCAGACAGACAATGTTATTGTTTACGTTGAAAAGACGTTAAAACTGTATCTTTTTTATTATAAACCTGAGGGTTACTTTTCTTTATTGTAACATAATGCAAATAAAAAAGAGTGCCTCTAAGTTGTCAATAAAAGAGTATTTGTAGAATGAAATCATAGAAAGTACTACAAATAATAACATTAAAAATTATTTTGGTGAACATTTCGGTTATTATTTATTTTGCCAATATCAATAACTCTCAATAAAAATTAGAACATAAGACAGCATTCTTAACATAAATAAATTATTAGAAGAAATATTTAAAAAATTCATAACCTTTTATATACTCGTATATATATAAATTTAAGGTTTGGAAGTAAATTGGCCATTATTTTATGAAATGTCAAATATTCAACTGTCTATATAATATTTGTTTATTAAAAACTTTGGAAATATTAGTGATTAAATTATACACGCTTGTACAACGCTTTTTAATAGTGAAAATTCACTATAAAAATGGTAAAAATTTTACGTCAATGCGTAAAATTCGTGCATCATTTCCTCGTAATCAAATGCCACTGATTTTTTTAACAAAATCATCTTTAGTGATGAATTGTATTTTCAATTAAATGGTTATGTAAACAAACAAAATTGTCACATATGAGGAAGTGAAAATCTAAAAGCCATTGTTGAACAACAATTACAATATATCCTCAAAAAATCACTGTTTGGTGTGGTTTATGGACTGGAAGAATCATTGTTCCATACTTTTTTGAAAATTAGTAAGGTGTTGATGTTACAGTTAAACCATTTGTATTACAGCTCTAAAATCGCTACTAGCATTACACATCCGAGACTTTCATTGACTGCCGGCTCGTATCACCGCGCATTACTGTACAACGATAGTTCTTGCATTTTTGTTTACTATTGATTTTACTTAGAAATTACGTGTAATGATTATGCAAAAGATAGTATTATAAATTTGTATAGTAAATAAACTGAGATAGTTCGTAGATTTTTTTAATGTGGTAATTTTTAAAATTATCTATACATAACGGTACATTGCAAATATCGCATTTAAAAACTATTTCTCTTCTAAGGGACTTAGATAAATATACATTGCATGGCTTGGATGTTTTTCTTCCCTTTGCTTCCGTTGGAGGTATTCTTGTGGGAAAGTGCCGGCCAATATACCTTGTTATTGAATCATTTATAGATGATGTCTTCCTTATCTTTTTATTTTTTAAATATTTGGGAATAATTTATTCCGCTAGTTTTTGATTGTAAATGTGGAAAGCTGGATCCTTTTTATTTTTCTTGAAGAGGATATAACTATTTAACAGTATCATATTCACAAAATAAAAAATACCTTTTTTTATATACGCTTTGCCACATCTCCACATTGTGCGAAATTTACACAATTCGGAGAATGATAGGTCGCCTATATCAATTCCACTCATATTTTTATTATAATCTATTATTTCTGTTAGTTTCCAAATTTTTCCTCCACTGCATCGATTTACTTTTCCCGTCTCAGAAAAATCTAAAGAATGTATTGTTAATACAACCACATCTTTCTATTTTACTGCAGCTATATCTTCTGTTGAAAATATAGTAGCTTCTCCCTTTTCTAATCTAATGGATTTTAGTTCCTTAGGCATCTCTTTTCTATTTACTCTTGCTGTACCACCAACATTCGTTTGCAATTATACAGTTCACGATATAAAGTCAGTAAACTGTACCAGATATCTATATAAAGGCAGTATCTTTGATATAATAGTTCATTCTCTTTCATTAAATTCATCACAATATTTTTACTAGCAGATCCAGAATCAGTCTTGTCTTTCCTAATGTATATTTTAAAGTTATGTATATATCCTGTTTGAGAATCACATAATTTATTAAAAAAATATTACTGTGTGGAATAAGACGCGCACGCTTTCGACTTCTTCCTATTTCCATGCTGGACTCCGAATCGGAAAAATGGTTGCCATTCATTGTGCAAATAAAATTTTATTTTAAATTATAAAATTAAGTTGTTTTTAAAATTTGCTTTTAGATTAGAAATACCTACTGTGTTAACAGTGGTCAAAGAGGTCTGAAGAACAATGAATAAGGAAAAACCTGAGGGTAATGAGCTATATGTACCTGAGGGTATAGCCTTGAAATCTTTCTATACTGCTCATAAGACACTCACGAAATTTTACGGCGACAAGAGAATATTGATGAGAGCAGAATAGTCCGCGACTGGTGATAAGCGACAGTCGTCGTGCGCGGACTATTCCGCTCACGGATGCAAATGGGTTAATTCAATGCGTTACCAAAGCATGATAACAATTTTTTGAGTCCGAAACTTGAAGATATTTATATCAGTGATATGTGGTTTTAATAGGATGGTGCCACAAACTATATAACTTGTGCAGCAATAGATTTACTCACAACCAAATTCAATGGACGTTTAATTTCTCGAATGGTGATGTTAGTTGTGCACCTATATGTTGTAATTTAACACAGTTAGACTTCTTCTTATGGATCTATTTGAAAGACAAGATTTATTCTAACAAATCAGCAACGATTTAAGTACTAAAGAAGGATAAAATTCGTGTAACTATAGCTGAAATACAACTTCATTTATTACAATGTGCGCTTCAAAATTTCGACAAAAGAGTGGACGTCTGCCAACGTGATAGAGAAGGTCATATGGCTGACATTGTGTTTCGTTTATAATTTCCATGTTTCTTCTCTACATTGATACCAAAAAACAATAATTTTTCTATCAAGAACTGTATATAATTGATAAATTATTTCCTAACCTCAAATTTGAACATCTTTTGTATGAGTACTATATCCAAAATTTTTGCCACGTTGTATTACTACACTTGTCTTATAAACAGCTGCTAAATATCAAGTTAACCTATGAAACAATTTGTGCTAAATAGCTGTTTAAATAAAGCAATATCAGTGTACTTTTAATATTAATGAAATTGAATAGCATGTAATGATTAAGTTTGTTTTTGTTTAAAAAAATGTTGTAACACCAAGAAACATTTCAATGGGACGGAAAATATATTGAATGATAGTACATCTTCATTTATTAAAAAAAAATAGAATTTAAACGTAATCATACAAGTTTAATGCGAATGTTTAAAAAGTGATACGGTACCAGAAATCATCAATAAAATACATGATATTATTTTAAAGTATCATAAATTAAAGTTCTTGAAATTTTTAAGATTACGAGCATCTTAAATGAACGAACATTTCATATAATAAGCCGAAAAATGGATATATGATATTTGATAACCAACAAAGTTTTGTCGCGTTTGAGATTAAAATAAAAACGATTGTATTTTTTACTTAAAATAACCTTATTTGTTAAAATATCCACCTTCACACTGAACTAGCCTTTCCCAATGGGAATATAATTTACAAATTCCATTTCTATAAAGAACCAAAATTTTATTTTCAAAAAATTGAGAAACTTTTGCTGCTAACACTGTGTCACTATTCAATTCTTTTTTCACGCATATGATTATTCAAAGACAAAAATAAATGTTAACATAACCGTAATATCTCTGATGAATATGGAAGATAAGGGAGAATTTCTCATCTCAAATTCATTATATTTCTCTTTTTAATAGTACATGTCACCAAGCGTTATTTAGCAAAAATAATACTTTTTTGACGATTCAACATCGCTGG
The DNA here is from genome assembly GCA_029203775.1 of Neoneuromus ignobilis. Lineage (NCBI taxonomy): Eukaryota > Metazoa > Arthropoda > Insecta > Megaloptera > Corydalidae > Neoneuromus > Neoneuromus ignobilis. Next base: position 43,529,027 of record CP092091.1, read on the forward strand.
CTGTTTTTATTGTAATAAAGAGTGTCTTTTTTAAGTTAGATAGAACTTTAGATAGGGATATCTGTCAAGTCAGTTGTCATTTTGCTCTATATAAGTAATATTTAGATTCAGTATACTTTGGAAAATCATTTTGAAACAATTTATACTTAAGAGACTTTTTCAAATTGTCAAAATTTATTTAAAAAATCAGTGTTCTGTTCGTCAAACCTATAGAGCACTTTGTGAATTTTATGGTACAAATGATCGGCCATCAGAGCAAGCCATTCGCAAAATTGTCGATAGTTTTTGCATAACTTATTCGCTACATGTTGCAATAACACTAGCAAAGCGTAGAAACGTGCATACCGCAAAAAATATTGCTGCTGTTAACGATAGTGTGAGTGAAGACCCGAATTTGTCGATTCGTCATCGTTCGCAGCAACTTGTGCTTTTTTCGTTTACTACGTAGACATTTTTGCGTAAAGATCTTGATCTACACTCTTACAAGATCTAACAGCTTCAAGAACTGAAACCACATGACCATTGTTAGCGTCGAATGTTCGGTGAATGGGCTCACAATCAACTACAAACTGATCCTCTGTTCTCCCAAAGAATTTTGTTCAGTGATAAGGCTCATTCTTCATTAAGTCAAAAATGACCAATTCTAAAGTGATTCACGGAAACCCGTTACATCTAGATAAATGAACTTTGTGGTGCCGATTGCACGTTTGTGACATCATTAGACCTTATTTCTTTTGAAAAGGAACCGAAAAGCGAGTTACCATCAATGGTGTACGTTACAAAACGATGTTCAATGATTATTTGTTTCCAAATTTGCATAACATCAATCTGGAAGAGATTTGGAATCAGTAAGATAGTGTCACGTGCCATACTTTGACCAAAATATTTGAGTTATTGAAACAAAAATTCAGCGATAACGTTATCTCCAGAAATAAACTTGTAAATTGGTCTCCATGACGCCTTTGGATTATTTTCTTTAAGGATATGTGAAGTCTCTAGTTTATGACAATAAACTAGTAACAATTGAGACATTAGAAACAAACATAACTCGTGTTATTGTGGACATAAGACCTCAATTTATTAAAAAAGTGACCCAAAATTTGACTAACAGATTGCGATGTGACAAAGGTATCCGTGGTAAACATAAGCACAAAATAATTTTTAAATATAAATGCCATTAAATGATCTTTCGAATAATATCAAATAAATGGTCATCCGGTCAAATAGTTTGTTTTATTTCAATTTAAAGTTCTCTCACTCCTAAAAAAACACCTATAAATTATAAACTCTAGCTATTGATTATAAATATTCTCTGTGCAGATTTTACCACCTATAAATACTCATAATGAATTATTCCTCTTAATGTTCATCAAATGCAGAAATAATTTTTTTCTATAGTAAATTTTGTTTTAGGTATTTACTTTGGTGTTGTATCATTTGATGATAGCCAGTGATAACTACGTTTTTAGTTAAAATAAACAATCCCTTTTTTCGCCACAAGTCAAAATTTAATCCAAAAAATTTTGCGATTTTAGCCATAAAATAAGAGATGGACAAATAAAATATGCTGTAATTTCACTGATAACTAAGAGGAAGTTAAAATGTGATGTACCTTATAACCTAATTTCCACCTTTTCTTTCTCTTTTGTTTATTTTGAACTCTTTAGCATACTGTTGATACATTACACAAATGAATTTTAACCCCAACACCACAATAATTTAAAGTGTTCAATAATCACTTATTGTTCATTTATTATTATATCAGCTGATGCATTTCTATGGCAACGCCATCATCGCCAGAGCATTTCTCTTGTTGATACATTATATTCAAATTTGTTTCAATCATTGTTTGTAATTTGTTGAAATTTGTATCTGATGGTCTGCCTAATCTGGATTTGTTTTCTATTGATTCATGCATTGAAACAATTTCGTTAAACCACCCCTGAACTGTTCTTAATACGATCACCCTTTTTCCAAATGCAGTATAATTTTTGCTTGTACTTTCTACAAGACTAGAACCAAGTTCAAATTCATTAAATAAATATGCACGTATTACACTATTTTGCACAGACATTTTGAAGAGTTGAAATTAAATTTCAAATTAAAATAAACACATCGAGATGTAGTGAACAAATGAAATAGCGTATTACTTTGTTTCTCAGTTAATATGAGCACTATGTCAGTCAAATAATTCTTAGAATTGTAATACACACAAGAACAAGAGAACTTTCTTAGTTGCTTAATGTAAGAATGTTTATTTTTTGTCAATTTTATTGTCAATTTCAATATCGTTATCTATTATTTTGAAGTGTATTAACCAGAGAAAACAAATATAATTATCGTCTGTTTGTTGTCAATGAATATTAAATTTATTAAATAAATTTGCCTACTATAAATAGAAGTCAAATACTTTTGTGAACAGTTGTATGTTTGAAAACAAAATTAGCTACCATAGTACAATACTAGTGATTATATAACATATTGTGTTTTATATATATATATATATATATGTATGTATAATTGAATATCTAATTCCATCGTTGTTAAATAATTTGTACATTTCTGCAGAGGTAATTTAATTAAGTGAAATATCTCGTATAATTTCAATTCATGATGTTATGATATAACTTTTGTATAAGTTAAATAATAAAAGACGTAATATGTTCTATGATCATAATACATAATAACGTCGGGAAACCAGTGTACTGTCTCGACGACTGTTACATCCAAATGATGTCGGAAATTTTGCAGCGATTCTACGTAAAACACACAATATTTCGTAGTGTATTCTAGAATGGTTAAACCTTTTTTAAGACGCTGTAATAAAAAACACATATTTTTCGTCGAGATAACTTCGTCAACACTATTTTTGTTCCATTTTATTTATAATATAAAAAATGAATTTAATCTCGTAACATTGATGTCAAAATATAAAAAAGGGACAGAAATATAATTCTTTGAAAATAATCCAAAAAGTCATTTTTTGTTTTTAGCACGCATAATGTGTTTAAAAATGTGTCATTCATTTCAACTTTTTTTAAATTATGGTTGTCAAATTTTCAAAAATGTTTCCTAGTAATCCAGTTGTTTTTAATTATTCACATTCATCTGTTTTATCTTCTGAATTAATTTGATTTTTTCTTATACATTACGGATGCATTTCTCAAATTTTATATTAGGTAGTGTAATATAAATTGTCGGATTATTCAAAGAGAAATAAAAATTGATTTTTTAATTCTAATAAACATTTTATTAATCAAAACAAGTACCATTAGTTTGTATACACTCTTGCCAAAGGGTTTCCGACAAAGAAAATCCTCTTTCGAAAAAGTCACGGTTTTTAAAGGACACAAAGTCTGTAAAGGTCCTTTCGACCTCATTCATATTACGAAAGGTCTTATTTCGTATGTAGTGTTCCAAACTGCGAAATATGTGGTAATCTGTTAGTGAAAGATCAGGCGAGTATGGAGGATGCTGCAAGATCTCGTAGCCTAAGTCGTTCAGATTTTGCAAGGTAATTTGAGCTACATGCGGTCTTGCATTGTCATGATGGGTTCATGTCTATTGTTTAATTTAGAGTCCATTTGAACAAGTGTTTTATGCATTTCTTCAATTTCAAGATAATATGACTAAACAGTTATTGTTTGTCCAGGCCTTAAAAATGAGTAATAAACGATATCCCTTGCAGTCCACCTTGCTATTACCATAACTTTTGGCCATGTAGAGATGGCTTCGGTGTATGTCCTGGATATTTATTACGATTAACCCACTGTTCCGATCGTTTTCTGTTGTCGTAGCTGATCCATTTTTCATCGCAAGTTATAATTCTTCTCAAAAAGAGTGTCCTATTGTTCCTCAAATAAAGTAAAATTCAAATTTAAAATCTTACAATCCATCTATTCGAACAAAAAAAGGAGCCTTAATTTTATGGTCAATAACATTATACAAAATTTATGGAAAAATAACTGTTATCCAAAAAATTTTAAAAAAATAACGGTAACTTACTGAGAACTGTATAAACTTTAAATAAACGTAAATTTTAACCCTTTGTGGTCCTAAAATAAAATGTATTTCACCAGGTTTACAATAAATTTGTAATAATCCAAGGTAAACTAATATTTTACAAGTATACATTTTTCGAGATTACAAGTAAAAAATTGTATGCTTTACAATTTGAACCAATAATCGAAACGAAAATAAAATGTCAAATTTAGATTCGACATAGGATCCACCAGAGCAAAATCTATGACTAATGAAATTCGACATAGAACCGGATAGGGTTAAACATACAACTAATCACTTCAACGATCAACTTGTGACTGATAAGAAATCCGACATTTCATAAACACGACCTAATAATTCACTGTTTTTATAGGGTCATCCAAATGTAACGTATAGATTTATGTTTTATTGAAAAGAAACAAAAGAGAAACTATACACAGGTTTCCCTATATAGCACCCTATATATGTTTCTTTTTAACACAACACAAATCTGAGCGTCACATTTGGATGACAATATATTTATCCAATAATTTAAAGTTGATCATTTTAGATTGGGTGAGAATTTATATAAATTATTGTTAAAATACTTCACCTCTTAATTAGTTGTCTTATTTTTCACTCAAAATGAAAATTATTAAACATTGCCAAAATAAAATATAGAAATTCACAATTCCTTTCGTCGATTTCGTTGAAGTTGATCAATCACGACGAAAGCACGTACAATACTGAGACATCGATTGAAGTGGCAATCAAAAGCAATCTGTTATATTGAATTATTTCCTATTTTTTCTTTCGTGTTGTAATTTCGCTTCGCACTAAATTCGACATCATTTGTTATATGTAGCTCATCTATATATATATATATATATATATATATATATATATATATATATATATATATATATATATATATATATATACAGATAGTGACTTAAAGTGAAGCTCGTACACTTATATATCTTTTATTTATGTGGAATAAAATAAATACAATAATTTCATTTTATAGAAAAAATAAATTTATTTTTTATTAAAATATATTGATACAAATTTATATAAAAAACATAAAAGCGTCATTATATTCACGTTGAGTTAAAAATAAAATACAAGCAAAATATTAAATAACCTTAAAATGAAATTTAGACAACAGAAAATTATATATATATATATATATTTGACAATATAACGAAGAAAATTCTATGATTGATTGTTTTGTTGTTTATAAATAAGCATATAAATTCCATCTTTGAATTTAAACTTGCTCAGTTTGTAAAAATTTTTTTAAAGAAAATTACGATGTTAACAAAGAACATCAAAAAATATAGAGCTTTTAATTAAGCATTTTTAAGGCGAAACTGAATACATAAAATAGTCAACATAGTGAATAGAAATGATTCTATCATACATGATATCATAAACCATTTTTAAACTAAAATGAAGCTCAAATAGCTTTCTCCGCAAGATTGAAAAAAAGAATAAGAAAACAAAATTATACGCTTCAAGATTAATTGTAGAGTAAATAATATTTTAAAAGAAAATTGCTTTAAAAAAATAAAAATTGTTCCAATTAAAATGTATTTAATGATGTAATATTCCAGAGAAAAAATGTATTAATAACTAGAACAAAACTAATAGAATAGAATTGCGCAAAGTGGTGCTAAAATAAATATATTTAGTTGAAAATCGTGTTTTCTTTGCTGATAAAACCTGAAAAAGTTATATTAATTCTCATTAGTAAGCAAAACGCAATTCGGAAACAAAATATCTTTATTATTATGTAACTGCGAATTTTCTTTTTATTCTGTTTACAAAAAGAAATATTTGTTCAGGTTATCGTACCATTGAATTCATCTATTTATAGAAAACTTCTCATTGTTTTTCTATTAGTTTCTTTTTTCACTCTAGAACTAATATTATATCATTAATTATGACTTTTTTTAATTTTTATAATAATACAATATTAACTTCTATAGATACACATTACGAAATCAGTTGCCCTCACGAACATGCTTAATAAAGAGCTGTAACTCTTAATATTATTTATAGACTTTCTAATCATATTCTTTAATAAAAATCTTTTTACACGAACTGAACAAATTTCAATGTAAAAATTGCGTTAATAAGCATATTAAAAAATTATAGAATAATATACCACAACTTAATTATTATATTGACATCGAATTGCCACTATCTGAATTTTATTTTGAGATAAATTTTAAAAATATTTTTTATTTTTTTTTCTAACTTAATAAAAATAAATTATGTTTTTGTGTTGAATTCGTATAGACATATTCATACATATAAATAAAAATAAATTTATTTTTTCTATGAAATGTAATTAATGTGTTCTTTACATAAATGATTAATTTATAAGTGTTCGAATTTTATTCCAAGCCACTGCATATATATATATATATTAGGTTATCAAATATCTCCCTTCCGCCTTTTTGTCTTTTGAATTTCGCAGCTATGTACAAAAAAAAAAAAAAGCGCATATATATATATATATATATATATATATATATATATATATATATATAATACATATATAATCCATATATACGTATGTATCATCATATGCTCCAGAGACTATTTCAGTCCCAGGCCTCTGACAATCCCAGATTAATAGAGCCTTTCTTGTCAAAGATTTTCGACAATTGTTTTTTTACAAGATGAGGTTATCAGTCTCATGCTCAACCTTCGAAAATAAGGGATTCTCCGATTGGGAATCGAACGAAATCTCACGCGACATATACACACATATATATGTATATATATATATATATATATATATATATATATATATATATATATATAAGCATGTTTTTTAGGTTAAATAGAACTATCGATAGAGATTCAATTTAAAGTTCTATCACACTTAAAAAAACATCCCCTATAAATTATTATCAACCCTTTTTATTCACTCTTGAATAAAGATCTCTCCCAAAACTTTCCAGATCTCTAATCCGGTGCCTTTTTCTTTCTCTTCATTCCGAATATATATATATATATATATATATATATATATATATATATATATATGTATATATATAGAAAGAAAGAGGAAGAGAGAGAAAGAGGGACGAAGGGCGTTAAGAAAGTTCCGAGAAAATTTAAATAAAACATAGTAAATTGAAATAAGTCCTCTATTTTTCAACATATCTTACATTTAAGATAAAAAATTCGACACCGTGTCGCCATTCTACTAAGCTCTTCTGCAATAAATCAGTGTTCTTTAATTTTAGCTACTACTCTACAAAATATTTCACTTCATCTATCGACTCACAGCGAACGCCTTTAATTTCTTTTTTTTAATTTGAGAATAAAAAAAATTCTGATGGAGATAAGTGTGGACTATATGGAGAGCACGGTAAAATCTCTCATCGGTATTCACTTAATACTTCCGTAGTAGAATTTGCAGAGTGAGCCGACGCGTTGTTATGATACAACAAGATGCGCTGATGAATTTTTCTGGGTCGTTTTTTAAGCTGCATCCAATTTTCTTAAAACTGTTTCATAATAACTTGCCACTATTGTTCTTTGGTCTTCAAAAAAATATATGATGAATAATCCATCAGAATCCCAGAAAATAGTGCCCATTACCTTCATAGACGATCTTTCTGCTTTAACCTTTATGGAAGCGCTTTAATTCGTTGGTAACCATTACTTTGTATGTTGTTTACTGTTGGGATCAAACTGATAGATCCAAGTTTCGTTACCTGTAATAATCCTGTTTAGAAAAGTATCAGAATCAGCTTGAAATTTATTTAAAAATTCAAACGATTAGTCAGCACATAATGCCAGCTGATCTTTGCGCAACAACTTTTGCCCCTTTCGCGATGAGATTTTAATTAAATTCAGGTTATATTTCAGAATGCTCTATGCTAATCCTACGGATATGTCTACAGTCTGAAATATCATTTGCACTGTTACTCGGTATTCCTTTTCACTAAAATTTACACAGAAAGAATATTTTCTTCAGAAACGAAAGTTGACGGTAACGCACTCTCCAGATTAATTACAAAAAAAATAATATATGGTACATTTTTTTAAGTGTAACGGGCTCTCGTAAATCACTTTAAGATTTATTTCACTTCAAATTCAACAATTTTTTTTATTAATGCATCCGTTAATCCAAAAATGAGCCTCATCACTGAACAAAATTTTGCAGTAGAACAAAGGATCAGTTTGTAGTTGGTTGTGAACCCATTCTACGAACGTTTGATGCAAACAATAGTCATTTGGCTTTAGTTCTGAAACCAGTTGGATCCTGTAAAAGTGCAGATCAAGATATTTACTCAAAATTTTCCACGTAGTGGACGGACAAAACACAAGTTGCTGCGAACAACGAAGAATAGACAAATTCGAATTTTCACTCACACTATCGTTAACAGCAGCAATATTTTCTTCGATACACATGTTTCTACACCTTGTTTGTGTTATTATATAACGTAGCAAATAAGTTGTGCGAAATCTATCGATGATTCTGCAAATAGCTTGTTCCGATGGACAATTAATTACACCATAAAATTCACAAAATGCTCTATACATTCGGCGAACAGAACACTGATTTTTAAAATAAATTTAGGCAATTTGAAAACGTTGATCTAATATAAAACGTTCTATAATAATTTGCCAAATTAAATTAAATCTAAATATTACATAGAGCACTTAAACTGGCAACTGACTTGAAAGATATCCTATAGTAAGTTCTATCGAATCTAATAAACACATTTTATATAAAGGATTATTAATAAATAGGACGTAAATATAAGAAAATTCGTTGTTATGAATTGGAAAAAGTATATATACAATATAAATATATATATATATATATATATTTATTACATACAAACACATTTCATTAAAAAATTTTCTTTAAGAAAAATAATCTACATTTTATAATTCAGAACTCTGACAATAATGGTATTGCTGTCGAAATACACATCAACTTTTAAGCAAAATGAGTGATATTAAACTGATTTGTAATATCTTGTAGTATTGAGATGATAATTCAATTATAATAATCTAGATGCATATTTTTTTTAATGTTAAGTACAATTTCTTATTATTTTTAATAATTATTAAATACTTATTTTATACTTATTTTTAATATAACTTGATTTTTATATATGTTTTTTTACAAATAGTGGAATGAATTATCTTTAAATTGTTTTATGTATTGATAAAATAAATATATAAGTTATTGTTTCCACTTTTGATACTAAATATAAGGTCAACCGAACATAACGCCTAGATTTGTGTTTTTAAAAAGAAACATGTTTATAGGGTGGTGTATAAAGAAACATATATATAGTCTCTTTTTAATAAAACACAAATCTAGGCGTCATATTTGGATGACCTTATATAACATATCATAAAAAAGTAATATAATATTTGTAATATAAATTAAAACATGAACTGTTTTTTTGAAAATAGTATAAGTGTATTTTTGGAAAAAATAAGTTAATGACATTTTTAATGAGACATAGATGTCCTCTTTTTATATTTATAATAGCGCAGTCAATGGTGTACAATATTGTCATAAATTAACCTAAAGAAATTTACTATATAATTTTATCGCAAGAATATTATATTATAAAGTGGTATAAGTCCATTTATAAATTGAGATATTTAAAGATTTGCGTTTGAATTAACTAAAAAATATTGAAATAAAAAACTATAAATAAACAATTGTTGTTTATTTATACATTTTTATATCACTAACAATAAATATATTTATTAAAATAAAAAAAGATAAAATCAAAAGATTTAAAAAATTGCATTTTGAAATTATGATATTTTTTTTTAATTTTTTGGAAAATTTATCAATAAGTGTTTATTTATATTTTTTTATATAATAGAATAAAAATATTTCAATAGTGATTTTTTGTTTAATTCAAACGCAAACCTTTAAATGTTATATCTCAATGTATGAATAAATGGACTTATACCACTTTAAAAAAAACAAATGGCTTAATTTGTTATTAATGAAAGTGGTATATAGTATATTTATAGCTAAAAAAACGGTTATTTTCTTTAACAATTTTATTAATTATTTTTACATAATAAAATTTAACAAGTTTATAGTTTTAAAAACATAACACGAATTTATTAACGTTTGCCAATATTTTTTAATTCATTCAAACGTAAACCTTTAAATATCTCAATATATGAATTAATGGACTTATACCACTATAATATATCGGCTCACATATTAAATATCAAATAGAAAAAATAACCAGTTTTTTTCAAGATAATTAAATCAATGTTGCAGATGTAAATAAAATATTAATTTTAAAACTACTGTTATGAATGTCTACTATCATTTATTAATTACCATTATATTTCTCTTAACTCATTACCTTCATTAGGGAAAACTATAGTTAAATTAAATATAATTGGTCAGTATTTATTTCAAATGATAAAATACGCCATAAAATTATTAATTACCTTTTCTTTTCTAGGCAACTACAGTTGCTTAAGTGTGGACCTGATATTTACAAGAGACAGAGCTTTTTATTTCACAACCGTGTTCATTCCTGGAATAATACTTGTCACATCATCGTTTATCACCTTTTGGTTAGAATGGAATGCAGTGCCGGCACGTGTGATGATTGGTAAATATATTTAATTATTTTTAAATCTTTTTTACTTATATTTCACATTATTACAATTTTGAGTTTATTTTAATCACTAACGAAAATTAATTAATTAAACTACTTTCACATTTGTATATTTTAATGTACAAATTTTACAAGTTTTCGATGTTAGTTTTGCTTCTTGATTAATTTTTTCGTATTTTTATTGTTTTTTAAATAAAATATATTTCACAATATGAAACACTTGACAAACAAATTACAAATTTATATTTTAAAAAAAGGTATTTCTATTTTTTTATATAAACAGACATAATTCTCGAATTTAAAAAAAAAACATTTTTTAAAAAACACGTAATTACAGTCTAAGCAATTATTTTAAATAACTATTAACATTTTGTTCAAAACTTTATATCTACTTACATGATGTTTAATTTATAAACAAAAACTACAAATAATAACGACAGCAATTTCACAATACAAAATACTTGTCCAAAATATGTACAATTTGTTAATGCTGTTATTCAGTTTAAATTCTTTATAGTTATATTTGCATTACTGTAATAAGTTTAAAAAATTAATAATAATTTCATAAATCTTTTTTATATTAAATAAATAATTTTTATATTAACGAATAGTTCAGATATAAAGAATTTCTTAAAATAATCATCATTCGTTCAAATAATGATACCAGGCAAATTTATAAGATTTATATTTATATATATATATATAGGGGTTCCAATATAAATGTCAGAACTCTGACAGTTGATGACAGCCATGTTTGAAATTCTTTTAACCTCATTTTGACATTTCAACTCAGTATAGTTTGGAAAATTATCATGGAACGTTTAACAGTTTAACAACGTTTAGAAATTGTAAAAACTTCAATAAACTTATTAAAACAAAAGTTTAATTGGTCCATTATTTCACGAAATGGGCCTCCTCATTTGGCCATCAAGATCATGTAATCTAACTTTATTGGATTATTTTCTGTGGATTTATGTAAATCATTGGTTTATACTGATAAACCAAAAACAGCAGAAGCGTTAAAAATAAACATTTATTATGTAATTCATGAAATTGGACCACAATTATGTGAAAGATGACTAAAAATTGAAATAAACAAATGAGAATGTCAAGCGAAGTAATGGTGGCTGTAGGAATGAAATTGTGTTCCATTATTAATGCCATAGAATATTCTTAAAAATTAATAATTAAATAATTAAATTCTGAAGCTATTATTGGAAAACCTCATATATATATATATATAGTGAATCAAAATGAATCTCAGGCACTAACATAATAAATATAATATTTATGTAGAATAAAAAAACAAAATCATTTTAATTGAGAAGAAATAAATTTATTTTTATTAAAATAAATCGGTATAAATTCAAATAAAATAATCACAAAATCATAATATTATTATAAATTCACATAGAGTATTTATTAGTTAAAATCATAAATAAAATAAATTTCCTAATGGTCAATTGTTAATATTTTTTTAATTTATATTTCAAAACATCACAATGAAACGAATATTATTTTAGAATTTTCTTCAATATTATTTATCAATAGTTAAATAATTATCAAATATTTACAAAATATGATTACTTAATTATTGTAGAAGTAAGAAAACTTTCATTTAAAATTTATTTTATAAATATAACTTCTATATATTACAATTTTTTTAAACAACAGAACATAATTTTATGTTATTAATAAAACTAAATGTGTTAATTTTATTCTAAATTTATTGTATTATAGTTCGTAGACTTTTTGAAACATTTCATGAAATTTTCGACAATTAAATTATATGTAAACTCTTTTTTCACAATCACTTAATACGTCTAATTCAATCAATGCAATAAAAATAGTTAGAATATTCAGACGTAAAATATAATTCAATATTGAAATAAGATAAAATGATGTAATTAGTTTTTGATGAAATTAAGTTTACGATCTCATAAATATCTAATTATTATTTATACACTTAGTCTGGAAACTAACAGTACATTTGAAATAAAACACATAAAAAGTTATTTATTTATCAAAATTTATTTCATCGCCTTCAAAGTACTACCCATTGGAAACAACGCTTGCCAACGCTTCTTCTATTTATCGAACTCCCCCGTGAACACGCTTTGTGGTATAGCCTTTAGTTAACGTAGTGAATTTTTTTTATGACTTTAATCGACTCAAAACAATGTTCCCTGAACTCGACTTGAGCTATGGGAATCGGAAAAAATCGCACGGAGCCATATCAAGCAAATACGAAGCTTGCGAAACAATATTGGTTGAGTTTTTGGCCAAAAATTCACGAACTACCAACGATGTGTAAGCTGGCGCATTATCGTGGCGCAAAACCAATTGTTGTCGGGCCACAATTGCAGCCGTTTTTTACGTATGACCTCACGCAAACGACGCATAATGGTTAAATAATATTCTTTATTTACCGTTTGGCCTTCTGGAAGAAATTATTTGTGCACCACGCCTTGATAATCATAGAAAACCATGAACATGACTTTAATTTTCGACTTGCTTTTCCTCGGTTTCTTCAGCCTCTGCTCGTTTTCCTACCTCTATCCGATGATTATTAGGCCGTTTTCATGTCGTACTCGTATATCCAAGTCTCATCGTCTGTAATAATGCGTTTCAAGAAGTTTGCGTCGCTGAATACGCTGACAAGCATTTCTGCAACGATAGACTTTTAGTTGTCTTTTTGCTAAAAAAAATCAGTATTCTTGACACCATGAGAGAAGCGACATATTTTATATTTAACATTTCAATCAAAATGACATATCATTTTATTTTTGAGATTCCCACCTCAATTGCTAACTCTCTGATGTACTTACGACGATTTTTGAGCACCAATACTTTAACTTTGATGACGTGTTCATCGTCAGTTAATGTCGATGAATGTCCAGATCGTGGTTCATCATCGTCGGCTTCACAGCCCTCTTTGAATGCCTTATGCTACTCAAAAATTCTCATTCGAGGTAGACAATCCTCACGGCATGTCTTTCTTAACATATCCAACGTTTGCATGAAGTCTATTTGGTCCAAAACACAAAATTGAATTTAAATTCTTTTTTCAACTGATTTCGTCATCATAAAAATCGCCATGAACAACAATCACCGTTTAACAAAAACTACTTTAAATTATTTACTAATCAGTGTAACGTCATAAAATTTAACACATATCTCATTGATAGATGTACTAACTTTAAAAAATTACATGACATTCCACAAGCGTGCGCAGTTTAAATGAGAAGTTCTGCTACTTTCCAGACTTAATGTAGACTAGAGTTAGTGTTAGCACATTGGTTTCCTATGATACCATGGGAAGCATCGAAAACTGACAATGACAATATTAGTAAAAGCACTTGAATCAAATAAATGATAATATTTTTAAAAGTTTCAGTATTTTCAATATTAAATTATGATTTGAAATAGCAAATATATCATAAAGCATTTAAACAATTTTCTTTTTTATAAAAACGTGTTACATATGCATATTTTTATGCATCGTGTTAAAACATAGCAAACAAAGATTAAGTGTATCAATACAATCTTTTCAAAAAATTTCCACTTTTTAATACAATTTTTTGTAATTTTTCTCCCGAAAAGTTCTTTTTTACTCATTTCATTTCATTTCCTGGTATTTTTTCTATTAACTTGTACTCGAAGATAGGGAATCATCAATTTATTGATCTCAGCATTAAACTAAGACATATAACAAATTTCAATCGAAAATTGGAAATTTTAAAGTTATTGTCTGTTACGTATTTGAACATTATTAATACGTTCTATCGAACTAAAATCGAAATAAATTAATAAAATATAATATTACATTTTAATTTAATTGATTTATTTAATATTTTACTATAATATATATCATATAACAAAAATTTCATTTGAAAAGTCACATAAAATTTTACCGACACCCATGTGTTATAATTATTTAACTAATTAGTTAAGTTTTTCATTAAATATTGAGTTAGCCAAAATTAATGTTGGATTTTTTGTAAGAAACATTACTTTTTTATTATAATAAACTTTAATAAATTGTCTATTTACCATATCGATCTACAATCTTTTCCCATCTCGCGGGTAGCTTTATAATTCCATCCTACCACAACTTCCTATATTTTTAATCAAAAAATCTTGATAAGTGCATTTACAGACTTCCAAAAAATCCAAGTTATTACTATCAAGTAAGTTTTGTAGAGATCGAAAAAAAATAATTCGAAAACACAAGATCAGGTGAAAAATGAGAATGGATGAGTACATCTCATTTCAGTTCTATTAATTTTCGCCATGTTTGCAAAAATACGTGTAATTTCACGTTGTTTTGGCGGAAGATTATTCTGTTGGCTATTTCTAGCTATTTTTCCTAAATATTTACCTTCAGTCAGTCATTCTCAGAATTAATATTTTAATTAGATGATAGAAATTCGTAATAAAGAATTCCTTTTCTATCCTTCCATATACATAATAAGACTTTATTAGGGTGTAAACAGGCCATATAATAAACTATTGAAACTAACTTAGCTCACTTCAATATCTTTTTTTTCAAGTTTTATAAACAGTCCATTTCTTATCACTTGTAAAAATCCGTTTCAAGAATTTTGTTCGTTATTACAATATTTTAATAGTGAATCGTAGGCTGAAATTCAGTCCAATAAATTTATTTCATTATTATTATACAAAATCTACATATCGTATCTAAAAACCATTCCAAATTTGTATAAATAGTTTTCAACTCTGAATTCAGATATTTTTAATTTATCAGCAACTTTCTATGTTGTATAACGTAGATTATTTTCAGTTATGATGGATATTTGGTTATTGTCAATCTCAATATAAATACTTACCAGAGTATTTATCATCGGCTGAACTAAAATCTCCATCGTGAGACTTTTTAAACCATCTTCGAATCATTTATTAGTTTACAGCGCCATCACCATACATATTGGAAATCTTTTTTGTTGTTTGCACTGCGTTTTCCATTCTACGGAAATAAAAAAGCATAATTGCTCGAAAATACACCTTCTCGTCACTTATTTTCATAACAAGGTATATTTAAGAAAGTAAAATCTAAAGTAATGATTTCTTAAAGCACACGTTAAATTAATATCTTTTAAAATATGTATATATTTTGTAGATTAGCAAAAGTGATTTATGTTGAAAAATACAAAAACGCATCTACTACAAAAATCCACTTTACTTTTTGGTCAACCCAATAAATATAATAGAAAACTGCACATAAAAATAAATCTAAAAATTAAAAAAAATACTTTCTGAAATGAAAGTACATTTTTTTCTCATATGTGTTTAATATTAAATTTAATGTTGAAGTATTACAAAAAAAAACTATGTTGAGGGACGAAAAATAAATAGCAAAATAGTTGAGTTTACAATATATTTAATTGTAAAATGCAAATAATAAAATTTATATTCCAATTCAATTTAAACTATGAAAAATATTATTCGTTAATACGATCTTTAGTAATTTTGTTTTGTTATATTTTTTTATATAATAATAAATATAAATATAGATTGTCAAAGTTGTACAAAAGCAAATGTATACAGCCTGTCATAAATCCAAAACTTAATTTCAACAACTTATATCGTGTATTGTAGAAAATGTGAAATATATTTTGTGGATTGTGTCTGTGAACTGTATTTTGTAAACATCACCTTTCTTCTCTTCTTAATTTATGTTTGTTTTCACATCAAATGCAATATGTACATTCAAATATATATTTTTTTACTGTTCATTACCTTCTATAGCTCTACTCGTTTAAATATTCAGACAATGCACAATCATTTTAACACTTATGTATGTATATATATAAATATACATATTTTTACGCACGTATGATATTTTTTAATTATCGTTTATAGTTTCTTTTAACATTTTGAATTGGTATTAACATTGAACGTTGTTTTAAATTGGACATAATATAGGATACAGAGTAAGTATTGTGATGGGTAATATGTCTGATAGTGTCCTCATTAGTGGTGGATGAACAATATTAAATACAGACTATTCCATATTATATGACTATTATAACGAAAATCAACTACTGGACATTTGAATTTATTGTATTTATAAATGCATGAGAATCGGTTTTTTGCGTGGTGTTTGATATGTTGATTGTTCTAATATGGAATAGGAAATCTATGTTAAGAAGCTTTACGGTTCCTAAAACAATTCATCATCATTTTTAATAAAATGTTCATATTAATCAATTTTTATATTAAGAACATTTTTGTTGTTTTATTTACATATCTTTGTACAATATTTTTTTATAATCTTTTGAATTAGTTTTCTGTACTCTACGACATAAATATTCCTTATAACTCTTATTATAATTATGTAAATATTATCATAGATTACATAATCATTGACTATTCATTTTAAAACAATCTATAGACATTCTCTCGAATGAAGATCAGAAAACTCAACTTCATCGTGTTGTTATCTGTTAACAAATCTTTTATTCTTAAAAAAATTATAACATGGAGCAATGTCTAATTAAGATTTTATTTACGACTATTCGTTAACTTATTTATTTTCAACAAAATCATTTATTTTTCAATAATTTACTATTCAATAGTTGAGTTTTAGAACCGTAAACTTCATTTAAGTGTAATGTATTAGAGTAAATGAATGTGATTATTTAATATACATACATAGTATGACTTTTAGATCAAATGTTTGCAAAAAATAGCGAATCCATGAACGAATCTCAATACATTTGGTACACTATACATTCTTTTTTTATTTACTTAGCTGAAATACATTTTTAGTGAAAATCTATCATTTCCTCAGTATTGAATAACTTATGATATGATAAAAGAGTTAATGTAATCGTAGCATGATCTATTCAACAATGTTTTGATACGGAAATTAGCGGTTTGTGTTGCCTTGTGATTATGTCAAATGTTTGACAAAAGTATGGTAGTATAAAGATTAGAAATAAAGGAATCTGAAACATTTGTTTATATATATATATATATATATATATATATACAGTGGTTCTAAATAAAGCTCAACACTTGTAAATTGATTATTTATGTATAATAGAATAAAAATGCATTAATTTTAATTTATACAAAAAATAAATTAATTTCTGTTAAGATACATTAATATAAATTCATATGAATATGTGTTGCAATATATTGAATTATTTCCAATTTTTTTTCTTTCACGTTGTAATTTTGCTTCGCACTAAATTAGACATAATTTGTTATATTGTATTTCATATCTATATCTATTGTATATATATATATATATATATATATATATATATATATATATATATATATATATATATATATATATATATATATATACATATATATATAAATAGATATATATATATATATAAAGGTCATCCAAAAAACGCACCAAAATGTTTCTTTTTAATAAAACACAAACTATTTGGAATTTTTTCAAATTTTTTTTATTAAAAGTATGATTCATTACAATTATACGTAAAACATAACATCGTCCACGACAACTGCGTCTGCAGGCATCAATTCAAATATCGAAATTTTCAATAACTTTTCGGCATGCTGCTGGATGTATTTCACGAATTGCAATTGGAATGTTGTTCTTAAGATCATTAATTGTTTGTGAATTGTTAACATTGGCTCAAATTTTTTTTAAAAAAAAAAACACAAAACAAATTGATGGTGTTAAATTACATGGTCTTTGAGGCCAATTGAAATCTGCATTTCGTAAAATTACACGTTGACGAAATTTCGATCCCAAAAACTGAATGATTTCTAGAGTTATATGACATGTAGCATTGTCTTGCTGAATATAAACATCAGACATAACAATATCATTCAATTCTGGTCATAAAAAGTCACTCAATATTGATTGGTATCACTCAGCATTCAAAGTAACAGCATTTTCAGCATTATCTTCAAAAGAAAAATCCAATGATTCTATTTGAGTAAAATGCACACCAAACAGTGACTTTTTGTTGGTGTAGAGATTTTTCATGAATAACTCGGAGATTTTCATCACCCCAGATGCGATAATTTTACTTATTAACGAATCCATCCATTGTAAAATCAGCTTCATCACTAAACAAAATTTTGCTTGAAAACAATGGATCTGTTGTTCGTTGTTTCATAACTAGCAAAATTACGTCGTTGTAAATAATCTGTTTTTTTCAATTCCCGAGTTAATTGAATTTTGTACACGTGTAAATGTAAATATTTGTGCAAAATCCTTTATAAAGTTATGCCCAATTCCTGCAAACAACGTTAAATTGATGTTATAGGTTCATTTTCATGACTTTCACCTACAGTAGCAATGTTTTTTATTTATGCATATAGTTTTTGGTCATCAACTTTTTGGTTTATCAATAACACAACCAGTTTCTTCTAATTTTTTCACTAATCTTTGAATTAAAGACTAATTTAGCCGATCATTTACACCAAAAAAATCACGAATTTTGTGATGGGTATTTTTTAAAGAACGCCCATTTTCATAATAACTTTTAATAATGTATACCTATTCATGGTTAAAATTGTAATCTTATTCTAAAACAAAAAGGCCTATTGTGCCATTTGAATAGACGTGATGTATAAACATTATACGGTGCTGACATCTAGGCGTCATATTTGGATGACTTTCTCTCTCTCTCTCTCTCTCTCTCTCTCTATATATATATATATATATATATATATATATATATATATAAATCACTATCATTATTAGTCTTTTTTATCCACTACTGGATAAAAGCTTTTCTCAAATTTTTTCCACTTCTACTGATCCAGTGACTTTCCCTTCCAGTCGTTTTTAAAGAATTTTCTTATTTTCTCTGTCACATCTATCCATGAGTCTCCTTTAACACTTTCTTATATATCAATGTTGCTAATTAATAACGTCGCGTATTTATCATTGATTCACTTTTCTTGTTAAACGACTGGTTCATTTCCATTTCAGTCTTCTTACTTTCGCCATAACATTAGTAACTTTTGTTTTCTTTATAATCCATTTGGATCCCTTTCCGTCTTTTCATTTTATTCCAAACATGTATTTTCCATGCTTCTTTATGTTATCTGGAGATGATGAATTATTCTATATAGGCAAGAACAAGTGAAATACATTAATCAAAAACTTTTCTTTTCAAACATAATGGAATATCCGAATTCATAACATGCAGATTTATCCGAATTTATGCCATTTCATTTTTATTCTCCCATTCACCTTACCTCTATGTATTTCTTTAGTGTTAAGAATTTATCCTAATTATACATACTTTTCAACTTCTATTCCTCTTACATTTAATTGGATTCTTCTTTGATCTTAAAATTCATTGAATATTACTTTTATCTTGTTGAGTTTTGGTATAAAACCAATTTTTAACTTTTTTCCAATTCTTCTATTTATTTTTCGAATTTATCTGGATTTGTCTTGATTGTTAATAATGTCGACGGCAAATCTTGAAGGACTAAGCATCTCTCCACTTTATTTTATTCCTTCAAATTCACAATTTACTCTGTTAAATATTTTTTCTAACGCAGATGTAAATATTTTTGGTAATATCGCATCACTTTTTCTCACTCTTTTCACAATTTGATATTTCCCTCTTTTCTTCTGTACTTTTTTCTTTTGTACGATGAATTTCTATAAATATTTCATAAAGGTTATATATATATATATATATATATATATATATATATATATGTATATGTGTGTGTGTGTGTGTGTGTGTAAACATATGTGTATATAAACTTGGACACATATATTAATCATTTATGCAGAATAAAAACTCAATAATTTTAACAGATTTTATAACACAACACTCTAATGATAATGATATTACTATTGAAATATGCTTTCAGCTTATTATTGTTATAAATAAACAAAGTAAACAATAAGTAATTAATGTACACATTTAATATCGTATGATGTTGGGAATAATAATTCATTTATATGATAATAATTTCAATTCATAGAAAAAAATAAATATATATATATTTTTTAAACTACATTGATTTAAATTAATATGAAATAAATACAAAAGCCTAATTATTAACGTTATGTTAAAACAATGTTAAATAACCTTAACATTTATATTAAAAAAAATTGAAAATCATATAATTTCAGGTATGTACATTATTTCAATAAAACAGATTCTGCAATATCCTTTTATATTATTTCTAATATAAAAGGATGTACAAATAAATCCTTTATGAAGAATGTATAAACAATTTTAGAAAGACTATTGCTTTTTATTAAACTATAATTAAAACATAAACAAACGACATTAAACAAAAACAATAATTTCATTTCATAAAAAAATAAATTTATTCTTATTAAGATATATTGATATGAAATAAATAATAAAAAAAGTATAAAACTTCTAATATAACATTTTTAAAAGGAAAAATCAATTTTTGAAATAAGCAACATAGTAAACAGAAGCCAATATATCGTACATAATATCATGAAATGTTTTAAAATTAAAAAAAATCTTAGAACACCAAATAGGAGTACTTTCAAGATGTTTAATAATTACAATAATCATTGGATTATTAAAAAGTTAATAAAAAAAACATAATTCTTCCAATATTAGCTATAACATATAGAAATACTTAGAAAAATAAGTTTGTCATAATGCAATAAGAATTTTCTATATAACTACTTTATTGAGATTTGTTTCAGTGAGCCCAATTTTGTACTTTTTATAAGTTTATTGACAATCGAATGTTTATCCCACTTACTAAATATTCTATAGATACTTCTATAAGACTGTTTTTTAACACTTTTGTAATTTAACATTTTATTACACCGTTACAGTAAAATCACTTCTATTTACTAAATAGTTTTAGTTAGAATCGTAAAAATGAACATTGTCTTCACTCGCGACCTCTGAAAACGCAACTTTCGCATTTTCAGTAAATTTAATGAGTTCTATGATACACCCTAGCTCTTGGTTTCCAGGTTACACTTGAAGCACTAGATCTCATTCCCAATAATGATAAAATTCAAAAATTGAGAATTTATTTTGTCCGTTTTAATTATGTGTTTGCAGTGGTCAACGCGTGTCTTCTCTTGGCCTTACGTTAGTTTGTGTGGCATAACTAGAACATAAACCTTTCTTTTTGTTCGACATTTTTGTTAATATCTCATAAATTGTATTCTTTAACTTGAAGGTTAAACTCGCCAACAAACATTCTACATGTCACATTCGAATCAACAATAATAATTTTGAACACTTTATTAATGAGTTAATCTGTGATTACAGTTTGTGACCACCTGATCTTAAATCGTCATTAATATCATCTTTGCCAATTTAAAATGTTCACACCGCGTGGATATTTGTGTATACAACATAATCTTCGTAACTACAACCTAACACATCAATTAAAATATTTCTGTATTTTTATTTTTTAAAAAGTTTAAAACAAAATTTAATATTTACTTTTTGTTCCTTTATGCGTTCCATGATAACGTAACAAAAAATAGTATTTCCACTTTATCAGTTTATTTACGAAATTATTTATCTTATTTTGACCAAATTTTAAAAGTTGTTAGTAGAGATAGATGTACATAAATACTACTCTTTACATCTAAAATAGTGTAAGCAAGTTTTAGCGAAAAACTGAAAATTCTATTTCTTTTCCGACACACTGTGTATATGTATGCATGTATGACAAATTGAAATACATTTTTTTAATATTTATATATAACTTTATTCAATAATACATTATCATTTTTTCAATGATTTTCTACCATCTTCCTAATAACTTCGTATACACAGCGAAAAAAACAGATATGCTCGAACTTCGTTTTAAGAAATTCTTTGAATTGTCACTTTTCAGAATACATAATAATATTACAATATGTAATACCATAATCTTATATTAAACGTGACAGATCTACGTAAATTTCAATACCATTTCCTAGAAATCCCTACAAATTGTCGAATAATCTAATATATTATATATAATACGTTTATAAAAATAATTCATAACAATAATACGTATTTGAAATTTGAAAATAGAGGATCATCAAAATGTGACGCCTAGATTTGTGTTTTATTAAAAAGAAAAGAGAGAGTGTGTAGGGTAGTACATAGAGAAACATGTGTATAGTTTTGTTTATTTCTTTTTAATAAAACACAAATCTAGGCATCACATTTGAATGACCCTATCGAATTTAAAACAGGAAAAAATATTATTAAAAAACAAAAATCTGTAGTGTTAAAAAATTACGAATGTTCTAAAACTTTTTTCTAAATTTAATAATTCGATTATACAATACAATATTACAAGTAAGTATATAACTTCATTATTAAATATTTATACATTCCTTATCAATTACTAAATAAATATTTAAGTTACAATATTTTTCTATTTTAATAACTAATTTCAGTAAACTCAAAAATACAAAAACGAGAAATACACAGCTAAAACCATAAAATAGTTCATTCTCAGACAACATCATACGTATTAAAAGCAAAGATTAAAAATTATAATAAATATTCAACAAATAACAATAATGTATTATTGAAAAATATTGATTAACAAATATATATAATATTTAAGATAATCTAATAACAAAATATTAAAAAGAAATAAATATTTATATAATAAATTCTATTAAAAATATAAAAACCATACTTTTGTCAATATCAAATATCTAATTTGTTTGAATGTATTTATACGTATTTACATACTATATATATATATATATATATATATATATATATATATATATATATATATATATAAAGTATGTATATACAAATACTTCAATTTGATATGATGCATGCAAAATATTATACAGAATGGTTAAGTGAAACCCTTATATATAACAATGTGAGCTACTTTCAAGTCCTTGTATCCTACAACAGTCACTTCAGCATGAGATTCATATATTAATTCTAAATATTATTGAACTTCTACCTATTTTCAATACCAATTAACCTTTATATGCTAAACAAGACATATATGATATACAGATTAGGTATTAAAGTAAAAGTTTGTAGGTTAAAAAGTTATAAATTTAATTCAGTCTAGTTAAATTTTATTTAGTATCATAAAATAAAATGTTAATTATATTGTTTTATAATTATTACTATTACAGATTAGTGAGTAGTTATTAGTTATATAATATGATCTTTAATTGTAAAATTCTTAACTCAGGTACATATTAAATATTACTATTAACAATGTACCAATGTTTCAATTACAACATTTATATATGCAGTCAGTCACAAAAGTAATCGTACATCCCCATATTTTAACATATTTATATAAAAGAAAACTTTGGTCAACAAAATTATAAATTTATTGAATACTATTTAGCTTCAGAATAATTTTAGTACAAAAATAAAACATATTATTGAAATAATAACAACAAAATTAAAAAAAATATCAATCTTACAAAAGTGATCGTACACTTACAAAAACTAAATGAACAATAGGTTTATAAAAAAAATAGTACTTGGTTGCGCCTTCCTTTGCTTTTAATACTGCCTCCAATCTTTTCGGTATCGATTTGAGCTTTTCTGTACAAATTTTAGGTATTTTTTCCATTTCCCTGTAATACTTCTTCAAATATTCTTTGCTAGAAATTAAATGTTTCCGAATATTTTTTTCCAAGTTGTCCCAGATGTGCTCAATAAGGCTTATATCTGGTGAGTGGGGTAGGTAAAACAACGGTTTTGGCACATTATAGAGAATCCATTCATGAACAACTTACGTAGTGTGCTTGGGATCTCAATCTTGTTGGAAAATCCATTCATTTCCCAAATTGAGTTTTTTTGGCATCTTCTTTTAAATTATCTCGCAAATATTTAAATACTGCCATCTATACATTTCTGTGTCAATAAACACCAAACTCTCCAGTCCAGTTGCTGCTATTGACCTCCAAATCATTAATAACCCTCCACCATCTTTTACAGTAGGTACTAAGTTCTTCAACTCCAACTCAGTTCCAGGTTTTCCCCACATTTTTTCATTTCTATCGCATCCAATAATATTAAACTTGCTCTCATCCGTGAATAGTACTCTTTTCTACAAGTCGACGTCATTTTCGGAATAGAATTTTGCAAAGTAAACCCTTTTTTCTTATTGATTCACTAATAAGAGGATTTTTACGAAGCATGCGACCATGATAACATGATTTTCTTAAAATTATTCTGATTGTTTCTGGATGTACTGTTCTTCTACAAATTACTTCAAGGTATTCGGCTAGTTTTGGAGTACTTATCTTTAGGTTGTCAATGACTTTTTTCAGTATTCTTATTTTTTCTCTTACATTTAAATGATTCTACCTTTCTGTGCGTCATTTATTCTCAATATTTTTGGCGAATTTAAATCTTCCTATTAATAGCTGAATAGTAGAAAGTGGTCTACCTATGGTTTTTGCTATTCTACGTAAGGTACTACTGGTCCAGTCGATGCCGAACAGTTTAGAGGCAGGATTTAGTATTAAAAGCAGAGAAAGGCCCAACCAAGTACTAATTTTTTTGTAAACTTATTGTTATATTCAGTTGTTGTAAGCGTACGATCAGTTTTGTGAGATTGATAATTTAATTTTTGTTAATTTTTTTGTTATTATTTCAACAATATATTTTATTTCTGTACTAAAATTATTCTTAAGCTAAGAGGTATTCAATAAATTTATCATTTTATTGACCAGAATTTTCTTTCATATAAAACCGATAAAATATGGAGATGTACGATGACTTTTGTGACTGACTGTATATTGATTAAATTTCATTACATTTATTGCATAAGAAAAACAAGTAACATCTTATAAAATGCATATTTACATGATATAAGGTAACTTAAAAAAAGTTCGTGTGTTATTTCCATAAAAAATAAAACACCTAAAAAATAGACATCATGGTTCATTGATTGAAATATACATCTTCGCAATTTATAACTCTGTTCCAATGATATTTATAGTTATTTATTTTAATTTTATAAAAATGTATATTTTTAGAGTTAAAAATATTTTATCATTCGCAATGAAAAAATTAAGGGAGTCATTCAAAAAAACATCTAGAAAATATGAAAAATAAGATAACATTTCACATTCTTAAGCATTAATTGTTTTTCATTAAATTTTTACAAGAGATCTTGTGTTGTTTTATACAAATGTTATTTTGTTTTGATCAACTGAATCTGTTTTTTATTTAAGTAACGCAATCTGAACCCGCTCGAGTTAGACACAATTTAATAATAGCTCCAATTGTTTGACTTCATCAATAAATTCAAGGTATACAATATTAGTTAAAGCCTACCATATACAGAGTATTATCTTCTTGAAATGAAATTTCATCTTTCGAATATAAAGTGTCGTATCGTTGAGTAATAACAAATGATGATTTTGTTTATTACTAGAATTTAAGATCCACTTTTCACCACCAGTAAACAAATGGTATAAAAATGATTCATTTTTATTACGTGAAAGCAGTAATAAGCAAATTGTTAGCATTTGAATTTTATTGTCAATTGACATAGAACCCATTTTCTACGTTTCTATTTTTTTAAAAGTCTGTGTAAGTTTAAACAAAATATTTCATCACTCACTGTTCTGAACATCTATGAAAGTTTCTGACACGTCATATTCGAATTAGTTTCAACTGACATCCATAATTCATCGTTATCAGTGACAGGTGGTCTTCCTGACAATGTTATATCAACCAGTAATTCATCTCTAGAAGTAATTTTTTATCCATTTACCACTACTCGATAAAATAATTTTTAGAAGATTCCTTTACCAAATACCTCACGAACTTTTTTGGTTACCTGATATTTAACCATTTGCAACAATTTTACGAGGGTCATTTGAAATGTTTGCGACTTGACGCATAAATGTATAATATTGCCACATCTGTCTTATAAACAATTACCAAATATCAAATCAATCTCTCAAATAGTTTATTGTAAATAACTGTTTAGATAAAGTCAGTCTAGTGTACTTTTAAAATAAATAAAATAGAACATTGTGCAATGATAGTTTTTTATGTTAAAAAAATTAACATGAACGAAAAATTCTAACGAAATGGCTAATTTATTCAGAAATAGTACATCTTTATTTATAAATTTAAAAAAAGAATTCTAAAATTTAAACTTTGTTAAACAAACTTAAAATTTGACTTCTTTAGTGGACGTCCAAAAAATTCTCTACACTATAAATCATAAATATAATAGAGGATTTTAAATTAAGGGTGTCTGAAATACTTGCGGTTTCATATATCTCACAATAAATAAACATTTCATATTCTAATCAAAAAATTATATTTGGAAGAGCTTTCAGCAAGATTTGTATTGTGTTTGTTAATATTTGAATAGAAACAATGTAATCATAGTAATTCTTCGCTATAAAAAATATGCTAAGTTCATTTTGTCTACAAGAAAGGTCATATTTCTGATTTTTTGAGATCTTAAGAGTATATTACTAATTGATTATCTTTCAAAAATTCAACACATTAAAGAGGAGTACTATAGTAACTAGTTAGTAAACTAAATCAATAAAATTTAGAACAAAAAATCATTTCGTCTTCATACAATTTTAATTTCAGTGACAAATATCTTCTAATTTAAATGGTATTTACTACCCTACTTACCTTATTTACTTAATTTAATCCCATCTGACTTTCATTCATTCCCAAACCTTATAAAAATCCTTGTTGGCAAATAATTGTCTTCAAATAATAAGCTGGAATCGACAGTAAACGAAAATTTTGAAAACCCTGAAAAAGTTTACTTCTAGAATGGGATATAAGTACTATAGCATCGCTGGACAAAATGTATTAAAGTTAATGAAGATTATATTGAAAAATAGAAGTAATGCTAGAATAAAATAGTCTTTCATTATCAAGTCATGAACTTTTCAAATGAACCTCGTATATTGAAAAGGAATTCTAAAGTGTAATAATCTAATACTTGACCACTGATCGAATAGTCCAATTATAGATACATAATAAATCTTCTCTCCTCAATTACCCAAAAAGTACATCTCGTTAGATATTCAAAATATTTACATAACAAAATATTACTTAGCGCTTTATTGAATTTCAATTAAATTTTCATTTTCGATTAAAAAGATAATTTTTAACAATTTTATAAAATTTTCTCAAAAAAATAAATAAACATAACGTATTACATTATATAAGAACTCTAATACAATACAGTTTTAATTTTCCCTAGTATTATAAATTACATAGATACAATAACACTAACAAGATTTTTTTTCTAACAAAATAAAACTTCAATATTAAAAATATACTCGTACAATAGTTAAAACACGAATAAAGTAAAATTATGAAAGAGAATTTTTCTAATTGATTATTTCTAGTTATCATTACTGTTTTCATATAAATTTGGTTAATTGTTCACATAATAAAAACACATTTTATTATACACAACGGCCATTGTCTCTATTTTTATGCTAAACGTAAATTTTCAACAATCATTAATTCAACAAAGGTAAATTATCCCCGTGTGCCTCATTAGACAAACTAGAGGAAATATTAATCTATACAGCAATTCCTGTCTAGTGCCTAGTTTAATTTTCGCGAACGAAATTAAATTTTACCCTGTATTTTTTTTAATATCCGTTGGTATTTTTGCACGGCGAATATCAAATAACACACCTACACTCTCGCGTATACAGCATACAGCACTATCGTAAATTCTTTATTTTCGTTGAACTTCCATCGTCGAACTGCGCTCATAGAGACATATTGTTTGAATTTATTCGCAAATATAACACAACATAATATGTTCGTAGGTGTAACAACAATGCTCAACTTTTTCACTACATCGAATGGTTTCCGGTCGACGTTGCCTGTCGTGTCGAATCTCACTGCGATGAACGTGTGGGACGGTGTCTGCATGTGCTTCATCTACGCTTCGCTTCTTGAATTCGTTTGCGTCAACTACGTAGGCAGAAAGAGACCGTTACACGATGTTGTCTACAGGCCAGGAGAAAATCCTGTAACTCAGGTGAAAATTAATAGCGATATTTTTCTCTCTATATCTAATCCTATTTTTCATGTACTTTAAAAGCATATAAAACGAAAAGTAAACGAATAATATTACGCGCAAAACTTGATTTTCAGATAACGATTTTAATTTAGGTTTGGTTGTGAACTAATATGCTGCAGCGTTTATAATGCGTTTTCTGCAATGTATACCTTTATGCATCACGACATTTTTATATTTTGTGTCACTTAATCTGATAAATATGATTAATCTCAATGCGGTATTGTGTTGAATATGATAAAAATATTGCGTGAGTGTTTTTTTATATACGCTGAATGATACGGTTAATATAAATTTAATGGTCAAACGAATACAGTTTACATCATTTAAAGAAATCGTTTTATCCCTCTCTGTATCGAATCATTATAAAACCTTTATTTTTCCACTTGTGAATTTACAGTAAATTAATATTCGTAGAAAGTGGCAACACCAAACAACAACGTACAAATGTTTGCAGTTTGATTTAAATACGTTGTGCATTTATAATTAAAAATATTTCATATTAAAACAAACACCTCTTCCATCTATTCAGTTTTTTCTACAATAACATTTATTTAAATTAATAAACTGAATACACATTACAATGATCTTTGAAAATTTATTAAGGAAATCAATCGATGAACTTTAGTAGTAATTCATTTTTTAAACACTGATAAATACATACTCGTACATATTGAGCTTTTTTATTTCATTATACTTTATTCATATTTTTGAACTCAAAAAAATTCAAAATAAAATTTTACCTCTGACAATAAGATATATACATATACATACTCGTATTTTAAAAGTGTTATTGTTAATGTAAATTTAATTTATTTTCTTGAATTTCTTTTCTTTTATAACATTTTGAATGTATACATTTCTATCCAAAAATTTAGTTTATGAAAAGTAATTATAAAAATAAAAGTTTAAAGATTTTACCAATAACATTCAAATACAGAGATAAGTAATAAATTATTCACATTTTTTCTCAATATACGACTATTAACTAATATTTAATGAAAATTTGAAACCAATCATGCTAAATTACAGTATAGAAAAAAGTTCTATTTAACAACATAAGATATATTTATTATAAAAGAATTCAAATTATTCAGTGTTACAAATTTACTTTTGCAAACAATCTTAATTACTGAATATTTACGGGCACATGATAATTGTTTCCAAAATTTATATTATAACAGAGTTTCAATAAAGTTCTTTAACTTTCTTCATTTATATCTTATTATATATTTAGTAAAGTATTTATTAAATTACATAAGAAATAAATATGAAATGTAAAGTATGAAAGTTTGTCATGGCAAAATACGATAAGAATAAAAATTCATATATTTTTTTGAAAATAATAAGAATAAATTATTTAAAATATATATATATATATATATATATATATTATATATATATATATATTGTTAAATTATGAGGTTCGTTTGATAAGTACGGTAAATTTATTTATTATTTAATTTAATTAATTAATTAATCTAATTAATTAATAATTTAATTAAATTTTTCAATTTAGTTTTTCTTACTTTTTTACCATACTTATCAAACGACCCTTGTATGTGTATTAATAATAATCAAATATATTACATTTTTTTAATATGCCCTTCATTTTTTATTTGCAATAAATATACAAATACAATTATATTAAACGATTATACACTGAAGAACAAAAATATTCGTTATATAAAAAACATTTTGAAATTGTTTTTAAAACTCAAAAACAGAAAAATCAAATAAAATACTCGTTTTGTTATAACTTTGTAAACTTTTTATAAAAATGTTAAATAAAATTTTAATTTGTCTTTTCTTACTTAACAGCAAAAACGTAATATATACTGAAATATCAGATTTATGGCGGAAAAATTATTCACCATTTAAGAAGTTTTAAAGCAATAAACAATTAAATATTATTAAACGTCTTAATTTAATATTTAATTTGACTACGTCGTCTGATAACTTCTTGTAAGCTTTTTATAATGAAATAAATTAATTTTTTATTGTTTTCGATGTAATTTTTAACCATTTTTCATAAAATATTATTTTCAGTGATTCCTTTGACTTTGTATGGTTTTGTCTGATTCATTAATTCATTAAATCCTATAAATACTCAATGGCGTTTAAATCTGAAGACCACGGTCTAGTTTTTAAGGATGGAAGGTTTTAAATAAAATCCAAATCTTTACAATATAAACTATGTGCTTCGCATAGTTGTTCAGTTGGAAATAATAATCACTTCTTAGATCCGCTCTTTCTTAAGGATTACTTCAGAATATACACATATTTTTCTTGTCCATCCTGTCCTATATATACAAGTTTTCCAATCTTCCAAACTCTCATACATTACCATATCATGATTCTACTACCTCCATGCTTAACGATTGTATGTTTTTCTTGTTCAACTCTGTACCAAGTTTTCTCTACTCGGATGCTTAGCCATCCGTTTTGAAGCAGAAAATTTTCTTTAATTGCGTAATAAAACTTTTCTCTATAACTCACTAGTTTCATTTGAATATTAATTTACATACTCAACTTTTCCAATTTTTTTAATTTTAATGAGAAATATTTTTTCATCAAACTTAAGCATAATAATTAACTTAAATTACATCTCGACATCCTATCTGCTAATATAACTCCTTCTGAGTTTTCTCCTTTATTTGCGGCACTATTTCTGAAGAACTTTTTCTAGACTCTTTTTTAACGTATTTAATATTTCCTTTTTCCCGATCTATAAGCTTGAATGATCGGATAATTCTAAATCTCTTTTCGAACTTATCATTTATTTATTAATATTTAATAATATCACGAACCTAAGACTTGTCAATTTCTAAGACTTGTCGACCTAAGACTTGTCAACCTTATGAGATACTACAAAATACGATTTTTTGTAAATATAAATTCATAATGATTTGTCTTTCAGATATCGACATTTCTTTTTCTTCACTACTCATATTTAAACAATACTCACATCAACAACCACATAATATAAAATAAATAGAACAATGAAATTTTGTAATAAAAACCAAAATGGTACGAAATTCCCAAGCAATAAAAATATTTATTAAATTACAGTGTTAGCAGGCATAAATTAATTCTATTTTAAAACTTTCGCTTGGTTATATACAAGTAAAAAATACTTTTGTCCGCCGTAAATCTTACATTTAATGGTATATTACATCATTACTACTAACTAAGAAAATAAAATTAAATATTTTTTATATTAATTTAAAAAATAAACGATTATAACAAAATTAATATTTTTCTTGAAATTTTTTTTTTTAATTTCATAAAAAATTTCAAAACACTTTCTATATAACAAATATTATTTTCATCTGTGTATATGCATACATATGTATATATACATATACTATCGATCAAAAAACATTTCTCGTTAAATATATTCTGCTATTGATTCAAAGATTTTTAAACTTCATATGCTTTCATAATCAATGATTATTTGTTCAGTGACCTAATTTTGTCACACGGTTTTATGAGGGTGATATTTTCTCTGTCCTTTGTATATCTTATAACATCTAATAGCTACTCTTTGTGAGTGTAATAAAACGGAACGAGCCGCATTTTTAATCATAATAATGTGCACAAATTCATGACGTGATCATAATTTAAAAAAATGTGTCCATACCTCTCAAAACACGTTCTTTATATATATTTTTTTTATTAATGCACAACATTTTTATATAAACAAATATTTATATTTTATACCGTTTTAATAAAAATGTATACATAATTATAATAATTAAATTTTGGTGTTACTTGTATCTATGTAAAATATATATATATATATATATATATATATATATATATATATATATATATATCTCTATATATAGTAACAAAAATAAAAATAAAATATGAAATACATTAAATTTATATAATAAACCGTATCACTTTGCAAATCTTAAAAATTGTATCATTTAATTTACAGATATTTTAATTAATTAGTAAAATTTTCTTTTTATTATTTTACAAATTTTCAGTATAAATAAAAAAATTTCGTTTGCATGATCAACAATATATGCTATTTATCTAAGTTATTTATATAAAGTTGTTTCGATTTTTGTAATTATGAAAATTATATGTTAACTCGTATAAATATATATTTATACAGATAAATTAACATTAAATCCTATCATTTTTGATAATGAAAAATTTCTTTTACATAAAGTTCATGATAAATTATTACATAATCTATATATTAATTATTTTATCAATTGATATATACATGAAGTAAAATTTATATTAAAATATAACATTTATTTACAATGGCATTTGAACATTATTAGTCAATTGTAAATTAAAAAAAATACCTATAAGGATATTATTTTAAGGAAAAGCATATGCTATATATATATAATTTATATAAATAACTAATAGTATATATTTAGTTTTTTCTCATTTTCTTACTTTATCGATTGGAAATATACTCATCTTAAATTGCGTAATAAACATTTGATCTCAATTATAATTTTTTATTATTTTCATGGAAATAATCAATGAACTACAATAATTTAATTTTTTATAGTTTTAATTCTGTATAAAAATTTGATTATTTACTTTAATAATCAATAATGTATAATTATCATTATAGTACTGAATTATTTACATTCAATTTTTCAAAGTACATATATCAATCCACTTATAAAAAAGTTCATCGTTCTTATAATATACTCATTATATCAATACTGGTGATTATTATTAATCGATATTTTTTTAATATTACAATATGAATCCAAATACATATTGTATATGAATAAATAAATAAATTTATTTCGATTTTACCATCTGTATGTAGATATTTTTTCGTGTGATAAATATGAATCATTTTCACACAAAGTGCTTATTGTAGAAGTTATTCAAATAAATACGACTTTCTCTCTTACGATTTAATATTCTGACAGTATTTATTGAACGTTCATCTAAAAATGAAGTACAAAGAGATGTAATTTTATAAAATGCACTGCTAGGCTGTTGCTTCACAATACATGCCGAGCAATAAACTCACATATATTTCAATTTGATTAGTTCTGCACGAAATGACTATCACAATTTATAACAATTTTGAAAAAGGCGAGACCAACGTAGCTCAGAGATAAAATGATTTGTCACATCTCTAACTGATTTATCATTATTTATTTGAGTTTCGTTGACCGCTTTTTTTTATTCTCATCATGTGTTTGTTTATATCATATACCTACTTTGTAAATACTCATTATTCGGTTATATATTTAAAAATTGACACGAAAGATATATAAAATGTTATTTTAGAGAATAATACAACTCTAGTTATAAATTATATAAATAAATTATTCATCTTATCAATAGTGCATTAACTTGAACAAATGTTAATACTTTTCTCATAAAAAATATAAATATCTATAATAAAAACAAAATATATAATAGTAATATTAATTTATATATCGCTGTACTACCTTTTATAGTCACAACTTTTTTTAAGAAACATATATTAAATCTAATGCTTTCTATCTAATAATTTAATTAATATGTTAAAAAAAATATTTCTAATAACATTTATTTTAATTTTCCAATTATTTACTATTCATGTCACATTTCAAATTGGATATGAATTGATTAAAAATATTATTAACGTTTTAATTCGTAACTTATTAATTTGTGGAATCAAATATAAAATTATTTCAAAAAATTAAAATGTTTTCAATATATTCTTAACTAATAACACTGGTGAACAAATTTTTACTTATAAACGATTTTAAATATGAACAATAAGATGATTTTTAAAGTATTTTTGATCTGATTTAAAATCTTTTACCTACTTTTTGTACCGGGAAAGTATTCTTAGGTTTTACTTTTCTTGATAATTCGTTTAATTAGTAAAATATTTCTTTCTGTAAACTTTCTCTGTATTCGTCGCTTAAAATGTTATTGGGAAAAAGTACAAATGTGAGCCCAAAAAATTAAATTTAACATACATATTATATCCTAGTTTCTACATAGTTTTGAAGAAACTCACTAACATTTTTTTTATAGTTATCTCCCTTATTGTTTCAAAAAATAATGTTATATTTTACGGAAATGACATACTTTAATATCTTTCTCTAAAACATTTCACCCTTTTAATCTTAATAACTCGGTTTAACTTTTTAATAGCCTGGTATCATGAACTAAATCATTTAATTTTCACTAATTGATCAAGTAAAATTTGACTGAAATCATATTCTCTAAAAATTCTGTATTTTTTCTTCTTCATCACCTGCTAAGTCAATTCGAAGCTCGACATCAATCAAATCTCTTCTTCTTATTACCTAATTTCTATGCTTCTGACCATATATGGATGAAAATCTCTGATCTATAAAGCATAGAATGTAAATTTGAGTGAATATCAAAGTATTTACCATTATTTTTAATTTTTACTATTATTGTAAAAAAATCCCTTATGCAAAAATAACAATCCCTTCACCCGAAACCATGGGAAATTGAAATTACATGCGACGAAATCTTCTCAACTAACCATTCAATGACGTAAAAGTAAAAGTCTCATTTTGTTCTATTTGCTTTCCGTTCGCTTGCTTTAAGTTTTTCGTAGTAATCTGACCAAATAGAAAACTAAAACTTTATGAATTACACGATTATGTGTACCTTATGAAGGCTGAAAAGATAAATTCATATAGTCATGATTCATACTTTAACATTATATTTGTAATTACAATTAGTAAAAATAAATTCCAAGTATAAAATAAGATTATTTTGAAATAAAAATTTAAAATGATCCTAAGATAATATTAATCTAAGCCTATGAGTAAAAAATGTAATGATATTCTAGGTCAGGCCATGACTCTAGAGTAGTTTTTTTTAGAAAATAAAATATGCCAGTTATAAGAAAATTAAATCCAACTTTATAATAATAATCAACGCATAAAAATAAATAACAAACAACCAAAATTCTGCATCAACAAAATTATTGTTTACCACTGCAATTGTCATTTTGAAAAATTATTTTATCATGCTTTTTTAACTAATAATATATTAAATATCAAAACTACTGCTTAATAATATTTACAGTTCAGTCTTTTATGGCTATTTTATATATCTTAGTAAACTTTATTATTCTTCGATAGTCTCCATATTATTTTTTGTAGCCATCATAAATCGCATGTTTCTTAATCATGTTTTAGTAGCATAATCTAGACTCTCCGAAAACTTTCTACTTTGATCAAATACCTTTTTCTTCCATTCTGCTCTAAAAATTTTCTCATTTCTTTATCAAATCTATCCATTGGTCTTTTTCTAGGTATTTTTAAATCTTTGAATTTCTAATCAACAATTTCTCTTGGCTTTTATCACCGAAGGTCTTCTCTTCTTATTATATAACCAACCTATTTTCATTTTAATCTGTACATTTTTTCTATAACTTACATAATCTTTATCTTCTTTCTAATCATTTGATGTATCTACATACACACACACACACACACACACATATATATATATATATATATATGTATTTAATTCCAACGCAAATTTAATATCATTAATCTATTTCTATCATGAACGATTACCTCCGAACTTCAATGATTGCAAATAAACATCATTTACGATTATTACGAAGGGAACGAACAAAGCAAGCGGGAGGCAAAGCTCCCCGGGGAAACAAATTTAACAAGCGAAAGCATAGCCTCCCGGGGGAAGGGTAATAGTGAGCAGTGGACGAAGTTCCCTGATATATATATATATATATATATATATATATATATATATATATATATATATATATATATATATATATATATATATATATATATATATATACAGGAATACCTCGCATAGTCCGGCTAATCGGTTCCACTGATTAGCCGGACTATTTGAAACCGGACTAATCGAAACATTAACTAAATACAAAAACCGTTAATTGGTTCCAAACAAATTTTTTTCCTGTTTTTCAGTAAATAAAACAAGGGTAATATATTCAAATGTTTGTATGTATAAACAAAATAAAATCAGGGGTTTATACATTCATTTTAAATATATTTAAAATTCATTTTCAAATGGGTTATCAAAATTTAATTATCAAAAAATCGACTTTATTCTAGAATTACGAATCAGAAACAAGCAGAAAAAGAAAAAAGACCACAAAACTACAACTGCACATGCGTTGTGCGTAGTTTGTATATACGATTTCAGTTTTCTTTTTTATTATATTTTCATAATAAAGGGGAAAACTTGAAAATTTGCGTATAAAAATAGTTTTATGTATTAATTTTTTGGGATTTTTTTCAAGAAAAACTTTAGTAGGATTTTATTCAAGTAAAAATTTTTTTTTTGGAAATTTCAAACCGGTCTATAATGAAACCGAACTAATAGAAGCAGGACTAATCGAGGTATTACTGTATATATACGAGAGTCGTTTGATAAGTATGGTAAAAAAGTAAGAAAAACTAAATAGAAATATTTAATTTAATTAATTAATTAATTTAATTAAAAAAGGGTATGTGTACTTATGTACATATGCCAGAAATAAAACTTCTTTTCATTAACTAATAAAAAAGTAAATGAACAAGCGCATGCTTAAAACACGTAAATGAACAAATTCGTCAGGATAAAGCAAGTAACAAAATGAAGACATTTAGTAGGGAGAGAGGCGGTAAATACACGGGATAAAAATTTAAGTAGAAAATGTTCAATTTTTTAAATAAATTAAATTTTTACAATTATTTCATATTAAGTAAGATTAATATTTATTTTCAAATTAAAACTTTTATAAAACTATAAATTATGAAAATTTATTCGTTTTCGTTTGAAATTTCTTCGATTTCCATTGCTTCCTCCGGTGGTGACTGAGTAGGTATAAACAATACAATTGGTTTTTGATAAGTAAAATTTTTACCCAATAGACTTTACCATCTTAAAGCATGTAAAAACATTTTTTTCAGTTACTATTATATTACTATTGTATAATATATAATATACAATTAGATCAATGTTTTAAAAATAAAACAATTAAAGGAAATACTCACAAATTATATATAACTGCAATAAATAGCATCTATTTAGAAATTATTTACAGATAATTGATAATTTTATAGCTCCACGTAAAATTCAATAATCTTCAAAATGACACCTGAGAACAAAAAATTCATAATAATTTTAATATAGCATTTTTTGATACAAGTGTAGAATAATTTGATCATAATTATAAATAAAATTATTGTGAGAATTGGTTACAAATAAAACAACAGATAACCTCAAAACTGTATAGGTTTTGATAATTTTTAAATACCACATGTTTTTAATAGTATTTCTTTTATTTTTTAAATAGATTGAATGTATATACATAATGTTATAAAATACTATATCTATATACAGGTATACGTGCCAATAACTTCAATTTCGTGTTTATTTGATATTTTTTAAATACCACGTGGATTTAATATAGTCTTATTTGTATGATTATTTAGCTTAATATTATAATGAGATTATGTAAATTAATATACGTACCAATAATATCAATGTTATCACACTGAATAATTTTCTTATTTAAGCACAATTCATATACTAATTGTAAATAATAATTACTAACTGAACAATGAAAAAATATAGCAAATACAACGTGCTGCCTATTGCCTAATCATATTAAACCGACGCGCATGCGTGATAGGCCTCACTACCCCTCTGCCATATACTCTATGTATACTAGATTTCCGCTGTGTAGATTCGGTACGTAACTTCCGTTGTATGTAAAAATTTCACCCCAACTCCACTAAAGAAGTTTCACTTCAAAAATAAATAAATTTACCATATTTATCAAATGACCCTCGTGTATGTAAGTATATATATATAATTTAAAAATAAATAAAAATTATAATATTTTAAAACATATCGCATAATTAATTTATGTAAAAATGTGTTCACTAACTATTTTTCCTTTGTACAAAAAATCTTTTAGATTAAAAACATTTTTAATTAAAAATATTTGATATTACTTTCAAAGTATTCAACTTTAA
This sequence comes from Neoneuromus ignobilis, assembly GCA_029203775.1. Lineage (NCBI taxonomy): Eukaryota > Metazoa > Arthropoda > Insecta > Megaloptera > Corydalidae > Neoneuromus > Neoneuromus ignobilis. Next base: position 43,567,668 of record CP092091.1, read on the forward strand.
ATTATCTTTACCTTAATCAGTATCTTTTCTCTATATTTTCTCATTGACTTATTGTTAATTTTTTACTGCCCTTCTCCAAGGTTATAAAAAATTACTCTTATTACTTTGAAGAATTTCATATGAATTGTTCTAAATATAAATTAATATTTTTGTATCATATTGATTAAAATACATTTAAATGCGTATTTTGTTAACATTTTAAATATTTAAAATAATAAAAATTAATTTATCGAAAAACATATTTTTAACTTAGCTCATGATGAGAAACACTACTTCAATTTTAGATGAAAACAAAAGAAAAAGTCAAAATATTAAATCATAATAGCATTTAAACTAACAATATCATATCAAAATTGTCAGTACTGTTTATTTGAAAAAGTAATTATAAAAATCGAAAAATAAACTTACCAGAGACATTTTATATTCTCATTTTAATTTACTGTTCAGCAATTACTATCTTTCATACAGATTAGTATATTCGTAAATATTTATTTGGATTAATATTATATATATATATATATATATATATATATATATATATATATATATATATATCAAAAAATATTTTCAATTTAATTCAAAACAGATACTTCATCTATTTTAATCAATAATTTCCTTTAATATTTAAAATTTATTAATTTTTCCTCACAATCAACGAAAACGCTCATTGTAAATTTTACAGAAATAAAAATTAAGAAAATATATAAATATCGACTGATAATTGATTTTAAATATAATTCAAAAACTCGATAAACGACATGCGTATAATAGGTATTGTCTAAGATAATTAGTTCACATAAAACCGATATATATATATATATATATATATATATATATATATATATATATATATATATATTTGATATAAAAATAATATGCTTAAAAAGAAATCTCAGTTATGACTTGACAATTTAAAACTTGATATTTTGTTTGACGGATTAAAAATATCTGCTTAACATTTATTCACTAGCATGATATTTATTATATATATACTAAAATTTTTATTCCTTGAAATTTTGAAATCAAATGTTGCTTGCATGTGTTTTCAAAACTTTCTGCGTGTTTACCATTCTTTGCACTTCGTTTCAGTAGTTTATGGTTACATATTTTCTTACAATATTAAGCATGAAATTCTTTTAAATATAGTTTATTCATTTTATCAACGAATAGAGAAAAAGTTATTAGTATTTATTTTAGTAGGTGAATGCAATCGTACGTAGACAACGTAGATACGTTTCTTATATTTTTGATAGAATGAATAATCTAAACGATTTAATTTTGTTTTCTTTTACATGTCCAAAGAATAACATTTTTGATGTTTTCATCTTACATGTTTTGCACCTGACTGTTCTTCAAATATTATTTTTCAGCAGGTATATTTAAGGCAAACAGTTGATGACAGATTATTTATAAAAGTAACTGAGATGGAACGATTTGAAATATTTTTTTGCAATTATTCCATACTAAAATTATAACCATTGTACAGAAAGTATTTAAAAAACTGCATAGTGATTACGAAATTCTTTTAACGCAAATCTATTCATATATAAAAATTATCTCATTTTGCTTGATTTTGAAATATTCAAAATAATTATAAAACAAAATTCATTTCATAGATTTGCTCATTTTATCGTTGTGTGCTGACATTAAAATTAACAATAATATTTCATATTTACATATCAAAAATGTACAAAAGTTTACTATATATATCTAGAAAAGAATAAAAATTAAAATTCATAAACTAATTAATCAAAAAATTGGAAACAATAACACACAGTCGCACATATTGAATATAAAGGAAATAAATCTATTAAAAATTAAATATATTTTTATAAACAATTACTTTATAATGAGATTATATATTTAATAAAAAAAATCTTTTTCTTAAAAATTAGACACAAATGAACTATCACCCCAAAACCACAAAATAGTGAAATAGTGGTCATTAGTTATTTATTGATAAATTTCTTTGTTGAAATTTTATAACTCATCTCTCTGATGATAATAGTATTTTTAACTAAATATGCATCAGCTTATAAACAAAAAAGTTAATAATAAATAATTACTTAACACTTTTTTTAAAATCTTATGGTGGTTAGTATGATAGATCATTTGTATGAAAGTGAATTCACCATAATTCCAAAACAAATATTTATTAGTTAGAATTTAAATATTGACTAAAATTTTAAATAAGTATATAATTAAATTAAAAATTGCATATTTTTTAAAGTAGCACAATAAAAACTTTGAATTATTTAATGCTGTCTAATTTATACAACTACTTTTAATAGTTTTTATCAAAATATTTAAAAAAATAAATTAAAAAGAAACCTTATATATATTTCTTACTTAAAAATTATATACAAATTATATTAAAAAATACTTTTATGTGCTTTACATATATAAATATATAGATGGATGATATTCAAATAAGTATTCTGATTCAGACTGAAATTTGGACATTAACGTATTAATTATTTATAAGAAAAAAGCACAATAATTTCAAGTCAAGGGAAAAATAAATTTATTTTTATTAAGATACATTGATACAAATTCATATAGAAAAGCACGAAAATATAATTTATTCAAGTTATAAAAATAAAAAATTAAAATTTATCTTCTGACAAAACTCCGACAGCTATCAATTCTATATACGTCTATAAATAAAATAAAAGTAATTCTAGGAAATAATTATATATTATTTTTAAATGTACATACAAGGTCGTTTGATAAATCCGTGTAAATTCCGAAAGATGGCACCACTGGTGCATATCGAGGTTATTTTTAATTAGTAGCACCTCTTGGAAGAACACACATCAAGTTTCAGCCATATCGGTCTATTCCTTTGTGTTTGACAATCGTTGGAATCAAGGAAATCGAGTGATTGTCAAATAATGGACGAAAAAGAATTTCGCGTGTTGATTAAACACTGCTTCATTAAAGGCAAAACGCCTCAGGAGACTAAACAGAAGCTTGATAAACATTATGATGACTCTGCACCTTCGATTAGTGCGGTTTATAAGTGGTTTCAAAATTTTCGGAGTGGCCATATGAGCACAAGAGACGCTGAACGTTCTGGACGCCCTGTTGAGGTCACCACTCCAGAAATCATTGATAAAATCCATGATATGGTGATGGATGACAGAAGAGTGAAAGTGCGTGAGATTACTAGTGCTGTAGGCATCTCGTGTGAACGGGTACATAATATTTTGCACCGACATTTGGACATGAAAAAGCTATCCGCCAGGTGGGTGCCGCGATTGCTCACGATCGACCAAAAACGAGGTCATGTGAAGTGTTGCAAGAACGGTTTGCAGCTGTTTCAGCGAAATCCGCAGGACTTTAAGCGTCGTTTCATCACTGTAGATGAAACATGGATACATCACTACACTCCTGAGACCAAAGAGCAGTCTAAACAATGAGTTATCAAGGGAGAATCTGCTCCGAAAAAGGCGAAGACAATTCCTTCGGCCGGGAAGGTTATGGCGACTGTCTTTTGGGATTCGCAAGGAATAATCTTTATCGACTATTTGGAAAAGGGTAAAACCATTACAGGTGCATATTATTCATTGTTATTGGATCGTTTGAAAACCGAGTTGCAAGAAAAACGTCCCCGATTAGCCCACAAAAAAGTCCTCTTTCATCACGACAACGCACCAGCTCACACCTCAGCAGTTGTGGCCGCAAAACTAATGAAAATAGGGTTCCAAATCGTTTCACATCCCCCCTATTCTCCAGACTTGGCTCCATCGGACTATTATTTGTTCCCTAATATGAAGAAATGGCTCGCGGGAAAAAGATTTTATTCGAACGAGGAGGTGATTGCAGGAACGAATGACTATTTTACAGACTTGGACAAATCTATTATTCGGAAGGGATCAACAAACTAGAGCAGCGTTGGATGAAGTGTATAAGCCTAAAAGGAGACTATGTTGAAAAATAAAAACGATTTATTCAAAAAAATGAAGCAGTTTTTATTTTTACACGGACTTATCAAACATCCTCGTACTAATGCCATCCTTTTAGTGAAACTTGTTCAGTTTGTATAAAAAATATTTTTTTATCGAAATACTCGTACAATTCCGACGATATCAAATAAAAATGAAGAATGTAGAGATTTTAATTAATCAATTTTGAGAGAAAAAAATCAATTCCTGAAACTGACAAAATAGTAAATTGATGATTTCTTATATATATTATATTATAAAACGTTTTAAAAATTAAATAATTATAGAAAACCGTTCAAATAGAAGTACTTTTTAAATATTTAGGAATTGAGATAAACATTAAATTAATAATTGAGATAAACATTTAATCAATAACGTCAAAAACACACAGAAAATAATAAATATTACAATATTAGTTATAAAAGAAAAAAATATTTGAAAAAAAAACGTTAATCGTAAAATAATTAGAAATGTACTATGGAAACATACATTTAATAGTTCAGAGAAAATCTTTTGCTAATAAACACAACAAAATTAAAAAATATATTTTACAAAGCTGCCCAAAAATAAAGATATTTTATTCCAGAACTGAGTTTTTTTTCCTTAAGGAAAGTTAATTTAACTTCTTCAAATCTTACCAGTAAATAAAATACGACTTTAAAATGAAATATCTTTATTTTTACTCAATTTTTCAAATCTATTTTTTTAATTTTATTCTGTTCGCACACAAAATATTTTATCCAGACTTCTATTATATATCATGAAACTTATGTTTTCATAAAATAATTCTCATTGTTTTAAGAAGAACTTCTTTTCTCAAATACTTATTCACTCTATAACTAGTTTTAGAACGCTTAATTTTGGAATGTTAGTTTCTTAAGATTTTATTAAACATTTTATAATATCATGTATGATAGAATAACTTTATTTACTATTTATTATTTCTGGAATTGATTTTCGCTATTGAAAATGTTTTATTAGAATCTCTATACTCTCCAGAGTTGATTTACTAAATCGTAATCCCATTTTACCCCCAAAAATATATTTTTCATGCAAACTAAACAAATTTCAATGCAATTACAGCATTAATTTGTCCATTTATAAATAATACAACAATATATCCTAGATTTTCTTCTATTATACTAACAGACGTAAATATAATTTCCAATTGTCCGAAATTCATTTTAAGCTAAATCTTAACGTTAATTAATATTTTTTAACATAATATGAATAAATTGTACTTTTGTTTCAAATGAATTTATATCAATGTATCTTAATAAAAAGAAAATATTTTTCTTTATTCTATATAAATATTTAATACCCAAGTGTCCGAGTTTCACTTTGAGCCACTGTACAAATCTTAATTTAAAAAAACTATTAAATTAATTAATTTATAAAAAACATAAAAGAATAACACATAATCACTCACATTATATCTGAAGTAAATAATCTAATAAAAATAAATATTTTTTTTGTTGCATACAATTTTATAATATAATTAACTAAAGAAAGTACATACCAAAATTAATACATTTATTAAATTTACTTTCAAATTGAAATATTTACTGTGTTTTAAGACAAAATAAAAAATGATATAATGTAATAGCATAGTCAAAATTTAGAATTATTTAATACTACCTATTTTTATACAATTATATTTGACATCTTTAATAGCACATACTAAAAATGCATTAAATTATTCGATTTAGACAAACTATTTAAATTATTTTTTAAACTTTATACTTTCACACAAATTAACTATCACACCAACATCAATTGATATTGAAAATTTGTTCAATAATTATTAAGTGTTAACTTTAATTATTTATTTATAAGCTGAAGAGCATTTTTATGAAAGTGCCATCATTATCAAAGCGCTACGTTATATCTAAATTTTACAAATACAGAGAATTTTTTTATAACTAGAGTTTTATTAACTAGATTTTACAATGTTGCGTTTTAATGAGAGTGACATTTTCAGTGAAATGCATTTTAGTTTATTAATAAATAATGTAAAATAATAAAAAAAATATTAAATTATTTTTCCATATCTTACGATATTGGAAATGGTCATTCATTTGTGTAAAAATATTTTAAAGCTAAAAAGATCTTAAAATATATTATTAACTTAAGTATGAAATAAAAATTAGATTAATTTTTTTTATTTATTTTCTACATTATATATATATATATATATATATATATATATATATATATATATATATATATATATGTGTGTGTGTGTGAATTCATTTTCTTGTAATTTGGCGAATTCATTAGGAATCAATGTAAAAATAATAATAATATTATTATTATATAATTTCTATACATAAATCCTATTAGGTATATATATATATATATATATATATATATATATATATATATATATATATATATATATATGTATAATATACGTATTAACGAAACGTTATAAAAATAGTAAACTTTTGTACGTGTTGATATTTTTTTAAAAAAGTTATTTATTTTGTGTAAAAAAACTAATTGAAAACACATTGTATGAACGTTTGTATTCAACACTGAACGATAAAAATAATTTATATATAAATGAAATTTGTAGACAGTAGAAAGCATCTACACTACAACATTAAATTATTTAATTAATCTTTATTACAATCGAGATTTTGTATAATGGAAATCTACGAATAAATCATAAAATATATATTAAATACTATGCACATATATACATCAAATTATACGATAATAGAAAAGAAAGCAATATTTTTGCCAATATGTGTATTCACAATGGAATCTTATTCTGGAATCGATATTGCAATAAGAGTGCTAGACTCGAAATTAGAAATAGCGTAGGTACTATTTCGTTAGTTATCGAAATCGTCAACAGCGTTGCCATTCATTCACGATATCCTGAACAATATTGATCACCATTCGATAATTGCACAACAAATATCTGTATTTAGATATTTCCGGTGTCGATTCTTGTAAATATTCGTTACTTTTTTATGTGTTGTACATTGTCATATGAACGTTATGTTGGCAACCCTGTTCGCCGATCCGAATTAATTCTGATGTATGGAATTTTTTGATCTGTCATGTTGCAGCGCCTGCCAGCTGTGCTCAACAGGATAGGTATTATTCTGGCCAGTCCATTGGTAAGACTCGTAATACGATCTATCTACCAGAACATATTTTAATCAATCATCACGTTGCATGGACTGGGGCATGCCTGCCAAATTTATTCTTGGTTAGCCGCCCTCTCTGTTGCAAAATGTATTTAATTAAGCAATACTACTCCGTATATTTCTATTTTTTTTAACAGTAATTTCATTACTTACCCTAACTGTATCCATGCCTTTGCCAAATGCCTTACGTTATGTCACCGCCAGCTGATTAAATAACTTCAAGATGCAGATCACAAACAATAAGTTTTTTAAGTTGTTTATGAGATTAAATTAACTCTCGATTATTTTATCTATTTTTATATCATTTATAATTTGGTTTTTGCGTTTTTTTTTTTTTTTTTTGATGACTTTTTAATCTCAACTTTTATTTAAAACGCTTTGTAGATAAATAAGTAAACGACAACGACACTGGAATGTTTATGTTTATATTGATAAGTTACATGAATTCCTGTTGTAAATATAAATATATACTATAAAAAATTATCGTCGATCTAAATCAGTTAAAGAACAATTACGAATATTCGGCAGGATAACTCAAAAACAAAAAAAAATCCATTAGAGACTATTTAATTTTATTATAGAATTATTTGTATTTAAAAAAAACACTTTATACCTATAGTAATAAAAATGCCAATTATTCTTCTTTTAAAAAAAATAAAAGGTTCCATCATTCAAATTATATTTTAAGAATAATTAAAACAAAAATAATTGAAATAGTAAAATTAATTAAATGTATACATTTTTTTAGTCAATGATATATATATATATATATATATATATTGAAATTTTTAACTCATGTTTCACTATCATTAAAGAAAACAAATTGATATACTAATCAAGAACTAGTTATTTTATACATAAAATATTATTCAAGTTCATAATATGAGAATATCTTCCGATTTGATACCACTTAATTTTTTTCCTCTTCACTTCATTTCTCTTTCTCTCTCTCTCTCTCTCTCTCTCTCTCTATATATATATATATATATATATATATATATAATTTTAAAATTTAACGAAATATCAAATACATAAACTCCTTACAAATTGAAATAAGTTTGACAAAATATATTTTTACTCAAATTAATTGAAAAATGTTTTTCATAGTTTATTGTTCTTTAATAAAAAAATAATATCAGAGTTTTTCAATATTAATATTAGTAAAAAGTGTTAATTTTTATAACTCTTAAAAAACTTAATAATATATCTAATATAAAAATAATATTTTTTTGAATTCTTAGCAATGTAAAATTTTAAACATTTATATACATATATATATATATATATATATATATATATATATATATATGTTTCTCTTATTTTCATTATAAAAAAAATAATCCTTTAAATAATCTATACTTATAAACGATTTTCACAAGTAAAAAACTTAATATTCACATATTTCAAATGAAAAGTTATAAATTCAAAGAAATTTAATTTTATGTTAGATATTCCGTCATATAATTATATATATATATATATATATATATATATATCTATATATATATATATATATCATTTATTTTATTATCAATCTCTTTTTATTTACTGCTAAATGAAACTTCACTCAAAATCCTCACTTTTACAAATCCAATATTACGACTCTGTCCTATCTATCTATAGATCTTTTTTTTGAATCCTTATTAATTTCTAAATTCCCAATCAATAATTTTTCTTTTCATTTGGTTGTCTTTTTTTCTTGCTGTATGACCAGCTCATTTCCATTTTAATCTTCTCACTTTTGCTATAATATCTATAACTTTTGTTTCATTTCTACTTCATTCTATTCTCTTGTTATCTTTACTTGTTATTCTTAAAATGATTGTTTTGGTACTTATTTCAATTACTTGGAGCCATTAAATTATTCTAGCATCCAAAACTCACATTTCACTGTCATATGTATCATACGGATAAGATGCATTGATCAAAAAAATTCTTTACAAATATGTACATCAGAATTTCGACTGCACGGTTCAAGAATATCTTTCAAATTGACATCATTCCATTTTTAGACGCCTGTTTATTTCATGTATAAAATTTCCTTTAGTGCTATTGAGTTATCCCACGTATACATAAATTTCAACTCCTACTATTTTTATTCCTTTTAGTTCGATTTTTCCTTGATCTGAAAATTCATTGAACATTAATTTTATCTTGCTGATATTCATCGAAAGACCAATTTTATGATTGTATTTATCTACTTTTTTTCTTATATTCATATATATTATCAAATATTTTTACACGAAAATTTATATTCATTAGAAAATAACATATTTATGAAATTAATTTACAATTTTTTTCTTTATTTTATAGTTATAAATATATATATATATATATATATATATATATATATATATATATAAGTGTTCATATTTCTACATTAAATTAATATGATTTCTTAAATACAGTTATATACAATTTTATTATAAAAATCAGCTGATAGGAAAAACATTTCATTATCACAAAAAACATTTATATTAATTCAAATCATAACAGCATTAAATCACGATAAAGATTTTTTTAACTTTTTATAAAAGGTGAATATCGTATACAAGTCCAATATTTTGATTATATTATTCCTATTGTTTATTTTTTCAATTTATTTCATTTTTTTACTGCTAACAAAATGTGATGATAATGATAAAATTAATAGTTTTCTTTTCTAATACAAAGTTAATGTTTGTTTTTGGTTGATGGAACCTAAAAATTTACCAATATTTCACTGCAAATTTTATACAAGCAACATAAATGAACAGTTGATAACTTTACACGTTTAATTATACTTAGGGAACGTGACAAGAACGAAAGCTTTAGTAATAAAGTATTTAGCTAACAATTGAATTTTTAGAATGATTCTAACACTTGTGTTACCTTTGGATCCTGAATCTTTTTTATAACACACTAAATCTTTAATCACTATATCATAATCCTGCTATATATATATATATATATATATATATATATATATATATATATATATATATAAATATATATATACATATGTGTCATTATATTAAACTGAACATAATACGTTTTTTTCATAATTGTTTATCATAAAATAACATTTATTAATCACATTTAGAATCAAAACGATTCTTTGAAATCGTTAAATGTTTATAAATATCGTATCGACCCAAGGTTTTACCCATGGTTTTTAATTTATATGTATATATAACTCTTTAACTGGTAATAATCTTTAATATTTATTCAGTAAAATTATTAAATTAATATAAGTTATATAAACGATTATAATCCATTAAATTCTGAAATATTTTATGTGTGTGGCCTTTACTGACGAATGATATTAAAAAGGGATATATGCCATTAAAGGGTTAATTATAATTAAAGTTTATTTTAATTTATAAATATATTATTTATATGAACGTCAAATAAACAGTTTCTCGTACAATTTAATTAATTCAAAACTTTTTCCAAATATTTTTTTATTTGAAGATTATATAATGACTATGTATATTATTAAATTTGTTATTGTTTAAATAACTGAAAATTTGTAGATACAAGTTAGTTTACACATTTTGTTAATTTTTTTTTAATACAATACAAATATAACTCTATTCAAACATGTACATACATACATACATATATATATATATATATATATATATATATATATATATATATATTAATAAATATAATTTAAGAATAATTATTAAAATTCAAAATAAATTATCAAATTCAGATTTAAAATATAACAATATATTATAATAATTTATTCAATTTTAAAACAATTAAAATAAGGGTACATTAAAACTCTTTTTCAAATATTCAAACAAACTTCTGCTGTTAAAATATTCAATTGAATAAAAACATAACTTCTTCATTATATAACACCAAAATTGCTGTAAAATTTCAACAACTCCATGTAAAAATATTTTTTAAATATTAAAATTTGTATATATATATATATATATATATATATATATATATATATATATATATATAATATGGACAGAATTATACTAGAAAAAGATGCAAGAAGACAGTTTATCATCCAAATTATTTAATTTAATTTCAGAACATATAATGAAAGAAGAAAAATTAAAAAGAAAGATATACAAATGAATAAACGATATTTGTCACAACTAAGGTTTGCTAACAATGTACTTCTTATAGGTGAAAATCTAGAGAAGCTAAAAATGTCATTTGAAATATGTTTAAAAAGAATAAAAATAGAAGAGGTAGATTATAAATAAATATGAATTAACTAAAATTTTGTTCAATAGACTTGTAGAGAAAGAAAATATACAATTAGAGGATCATTGTTTAGAACAAGTGGATGAAATAAAACACTTGGGAAAAATTATACATGATGGTAATCTATGTGTCAGAGATTAGATAAAAAAATAGGGTAGCATGGGCAGCATTGGAAGAATGAGTAATATAAAGAAGAGTAAATTACCGTTCATTCTTGAATGAAATTCACATAAATAATGTGCACTTTATGCTTGTAATAACATATTAGAAACTTAAACACTTAACGCAAAAAATGTTAACAACCTAAGCATAAAAAAGATAATGCTAATAATTTCTACACGTAATCGAAAACCTGTAAATGAATACGAGAACAGGCAAAAGTAAATGGTATATAGATAAATGGTAAATAGATGTAAATGGTATATAGATAAATGGTAAATAAATGTAAATGGTATATAGGTGGATATAGGTAAATGGTATATAATAGAACAAATAAATCAATGAAATTGACATAGGCAAGGCATATAAGAAGAAAAAAGAACAATAGACGGATAAGGATTATTAAGAAATGTGGACGAATAGATAATAGAAAACCCAAAAAAGAGTTATCAAGAAAAATGAAGACATGATATTGTAAAATATCGTGAAATGAAAAGTTAGATGAAATGAGTAACGGATAGAAATATTTTTTTGGAATAAAATTGTTTTTTCGTTGACATTTTATTTACAACTATGTTTATTGTGGTTGAAATTTGAACATGTATTTTTAATTAGAATATTAATATGACAATATTTTTTGACATTCTTTGAAAAATCAGTATAGAACGAAGAAGAAAATTAAAGAAAACATTTACGAAAGCGCTTCAAAAGTTGAATAAGCTTATGAAGACAAAACTTTATTACGAAAAAAATTTTACGAATAGTAAACAAAATTTGGAAATGGAAAAAAGTCGTTGGAAAATAATAAACCAGCATCTTTCAACCAATCAAGAGGAAGAAAAAGTACTTGAATCAATTAAAAATTATCGTTGCTTGCCTATAGAATTAATTGACGATATTATTTGAATTGGGAATTAGTATTTTGACCAAAGAATTGTAACGAAAAAATTCTACACATATTTCTTCTACGCAATTTCATCATTATACTCAACTTTTTGTCATTAAAATATGTCTTAATACATAGTAATTTAGCTTCTTTACCTATTTCGGTATCCCTCGACTATTTACTGCTTCAAAATCTCCAAATAAAACTGAAATAAAAGCAATTTAACACCAATTCAATTATTCCAGTTTAATAAATTTCATTGATCCATTCTGAAAGAAGAACACCAGACATCTTTTCGAAAATTTTATAGTCGCTGTAAAATTTTTTTCCTCCTAAGAACTATATGTTTAAGAATCAATGATAAAAATCATAAATATTAGATCCAAAGAAAAATTTTTGAATCAATTTTCAGATACATTTTAGGTAGAGTGTATATATATACAAATATATATATATATATATATATATATAAAAATATATATATATATATACCTGTATATGTTTTCGTTTATCTATGTGTATGTCTAATTTGTTGAATTAAATAAAACAATTAGTAAAATCAGTATAAAATTCATATTAACATAAAAATTTTATAGAAAAAAATATATTGAAATCTATCCCAATAGAAAGTCTTTAAAAGTTATTATTATTTTTCACAAAATTTATTTTATATACAAAACGGTAATAAAAATTTAGTATTTTTCACAGAGAAATTAAACAATGAAACATTTTTTAATTAAACATTTTCCACTTTCCGTAGTGAAACTTTTTATTGAAATTATTGTAAAATATATTAGAGAAAATTATATTCGCTTTATTAGTTTCCTTTTGTATATTGAATTAAAAAAATAAATTTCCACATGTTAATTGAAATATAATATTTTTAAAAATGTCCAATACAAATATTAAGTACTTCAAATAGACAAAAATTGTCTAATTGTTTGCTTAATATGTGTTGTATTATTTTTATCAAAAAAAATGGTTCATATTCTTATCAAGTACCTTAAAACCTCGAACTGAAAATTCTAAAACAAAAAATTAATTTAATTATAGACCCTAAAATAAGTTTGTCTTCGCTTTGTAATGAGCAAAAATTTCCATTACTCATACATTCATAGTGATTTAGAATGAAACAGACAATTCATAAATTTTTTTCATCGGAAATTAATTGTTATAATGGGATAAAAGTCAAAATGATTTTTTAATTGGCTTATTTATTATATTTTCTTATTACAATAAATAAAATCTTCGTAAATTTCAATTTTTTGTAATTCATTTCACAGTGCTATAGAATAATAAGTGAAAAATTCTCTAAATACCTTTTCTATTATTTTTATTCGTTTCTAACATTTTATATTGTACAATTATTGAAGTTATTCGAAGTAATTATTAATTTGATTAGACAAGTTGGGCAAATATCGTTTGACTTGTAAAAACCTAATAATTGAATATTTACTGATCGATATAACTATTCAAAACATATCAAAAACAGTTATCAAAAGTCGTTCAGATTTACATATTATTATAAAAAGTTATAAAAGTATCAAACAGTTAGAAAATAAAAAAGAAAGAATTCGAAAAAGTGTTCAAAAAAGTAGACAAACGTAATATAATACAAGAAGTTAAAAAAATCCGTTTTTGAGTGCACAAAAGTTAAATAAAATGGTTTAAAAAAATTATAAACTATTAGAAAAAATTACAGAAATATAAATTGCATGATAGAGTCTCAAGAAAAAACCGTCTGTAATAAATAAAGTAAAATTAAATGGCTGTACTTTATGAATTTGGATCAAAATATAAAGATTTTTAATTTTTTACACTTCTATCACCTAAAAAAGTGTTTTTACATCTAACAGTAGAGCATATATGTGAAAAAAGTGGAATAAATTACTATATCTGAAAAATCTTCGCTGTCATTGGTTTAAATCAGTCATGATTTGAGAATCAATGGCGGCTAATAAGAATTTCTAGAAAGAAATTCTTCATTTTATTGACAGAAATGTGTAGATAAATCTTTAAAATCATTAAAAATACAAATTAAAGTGTAAAAGTTTATTTTAACAAGTAATTTATTATTATTTATATTTTGTATAAGACACGCACATAGTTTTAGTATTTTTTAAAAATAATTAAATATTATATTTAGAAAGAAAACCAATAATTGTTTTACATTAACTACTATAATATAAAACATTATAGTTTATAAAATATTTTTTATTTTAAATTAAATTTGTACGTATTAAGTAAGAAATATTAAGATCGATTAGAAATTATTTCAAGTTAAACCTCAATTAAATCGATAAATATTTAACAGAATGGTATATATAAATAATCATTATAACATAGTCAATATATTACGCTTCTTTCAAAAAATAAATAAATTCTACATTTATTTATTTCGCTATTTTGAGTAATATTTAGAAATGAAAAAAATACATACATTTCATGTGAACTTATTTCATTGAATGAAACGTGTATATAAAATATATACTCATAATAGCGTCACATCAAACCTGGGGTCGATACTTTTATACGTTAGCGCCAATAGAGCTACCGTTCATTCAAAATTGAGGAATTTCTTTTCTTATTGACCGTAGGAGACCGTAGAGAACGAGTTTTATTCGACGTTCTGCGAAAGTCCACAACGAACTGTAAGTCCTCCCAAATGTGTGTGGACAATGATGTGGTGGACTTCGACACATTGATATTTTTTTAGATCAACTTTACTACTCTAATCTAACTTCTTTTCACGTGTCCCAAATATGATTTATTTGCTTGTTACGTTTTTAATTCAAATGCGATCGCTTCATTGACACATTTACTTAGCGCTGTATCAGTAAAAATATTGCATGCTGTTTTATTAGAGGAATACGACAAAATCGAATAGCGAATTAAAATTTATTTTTTCGACACGAGCAAATCTGAATACAAATTAAGTGAATTGATTTTCAAATAGAATTATTCATAAATAACGAATTTAAGAAAGTATAAAAAAAATAGAATTTTTTTTATAACAGTCTGTCAAATCTATGTACAAGTTTTTCATTACTTTATTACAATCATGTTTTACAATTTCATTTAAAAAGTTAAAAAAT
Organism: Neoneuromus ignobilis; assembly: GCA_029203775.1. NCBI lineage: Eukaryota > Metazoa > Arthropoda > Insecta > Megaloptera > Corydalidae > Neoneuromus > Neoneuromus ignobilis. Next base: position 43,583,131 of record CP092091.1, read on the forward strand.
AACAGTTTATGCTTAAAAGTATACAACATAATGAATTCAAATATTTTATAAAATGAACAGTTTCCTGCTTATAATTGATTTAAATTACATTTTTTTTTTAATATTTATACTTTATTATAGCACAAATGAATTTCGTTTGTGTTAAAATGAATCAGCCACAGTTCCAAAACAACAAATTCACTTTATTAATCAATAAAATATAAAAAAATACTTTTCAAATTGTACATATGGTTTAATAGAATTTTCTAATATTTTGAACTATATATATATATATATATATATATATTTCTGCATTATTATACTTCATTGAATGATAATTGTATAAATATAGTTAAATAATATATTTTTCATATTTCAATTATTTTTCTTTATACTAAGAAAAAAGTTTAATGAAATTTATGATGATTTCAACGGTATTTCTATCATCATAATCATGTTATATTATTATAATACTGCTATCTTCTTCATTGTTATTGACATTAAACATAAAGAAGAGCACAATAAAAACTACAGCATCACTACTGATTATTATTTATAACCTTTTTAAAAATATTTGGTTTGAAAAATACTGCATATCATACTTATTAATTGATTTCTAAAAATTTCAAATTTATTAATGATACAATTGTTTCAATTATACAGTAAATAATTAAATAAAACTATACGTATACATAGATGCATACGTACATACGAGGGTCGTTTGATAATCATGGTAAAAAAATAAAAAAACTAAACTGAAAAATTTAATTAAATTAAACAATAAATAAATTTACCATACTTATCAAACGACCCTCGTATATATATATATATATATATATATTTATATTTATTTATTTATATTATATATATATATATATATATATATATATATATATTTATATATATATATATATATATATATATATATATATATATATATACACACACACACACACACAGGGTTTCTCAATAAGGCCGCTCAATTTTTAAAATCGAATAAACAAAATTGTACATAAGATATATCGGGAATCTTTATTGCGGATTAAAGCTCATTCAGTGCCATGATGTTTGAAAAATAACATCGTTCAAATGGCCTCCACGGATTCGTTTGCAGGAGTCGATCCCAGAGACACAATTTTGGATTACTTTTCCACAAAAATCAGATTGGATTTCAACAATGGCTTAAATGACGTTGTTCTCCAGATCGTCAATTGTTGCTGGTTTATTGGCATAAACCAGAGATTTAACGTAGCCAGAAAGAAAAAATCAAAAAGCGTTAAATCATACGATCTTGGCGACCAGTTGGCATCACCTCTACTTGAAATAACACGATCTGAAAACTTTCCCCTTAATAATGCCATTGTGTCACGCGCTGTGTGGCATATAGCACCGTCTTGCTCGAACCACATGTTATCTTTGTCCATATAATCCAATTCGGGCCAAAAAAATTGGTTATCATCTCTCGATACCTTTCGCCGTTAACAGTTACCGTATCGCCATTTTCATTTCGGAAGACGTATGATCATATGAGCCTCCCGATCAAAATCCACACCAGTCAGTTTTTCTGAATGCAAAGGAAGTTCCTGGAACTTTTGTGGATTAGCATCGTCTCATATTCGACAATTTTGCTTGTTTACGAAGCCATTAAGTCAAAAATGCGCTTCTTCACTGAAGATGATTTTTTCACTGAACAGAGCACGAATTTTATAATAAATTTTTACAACTTCGACGCGTTGTTGAAGCGTATAGTTTTTCATAATAAAATGGCAGCTATGACAAAATATTAACGTCATATAATGATAGCGCTGTCATTTCAAACATAACGACAATTGGCTGTCAAAGTTCAGGCGTGACTATTAAAAGATCCTATATATAAGGTGGTTCAAATGAGACTGAAGAATAGTAAAGAATAGTAGAAGATTGTAAACAAGTAAATGTATGTCTAAAACCTTTAATGTCATTTAGGTCACCCTATATATATATATATATAATTATATATATATATATATATATATATATATATATATATATATAATCCTACATCACCCCACTGCTGTGCGAAACCCCAATGAATATTGTCAATCACTAATATTGTCATACTTACCGTACTGACAAGGCGGGTTAGTGAGGATTTTTTTATTCAGAATTTACTCCTTTAGACAGGTCTTCACTGGAATTAAGAGCTTCACCTGACCTATTTATATTTTCGTTCGATAATAAAACGCATTTCTCCCAAATGTTAAGCGATAATGTTAGCCACCGGTCGGTTATATATTTATATATATATCTATATATATATATATATATATATATATATATATATATATATATTTGTGTGTGTATATATTTTTATTGTATAATATTCCAATGTAATTATTAATTTTAATTTATACATATTTCATAAATGCCAATTTAATTTTAATGAAATAATATATATTTATCTATTTATTATATAAATAGTATCAATATTTACTATTTAGTAAATTATCATCATTAACCTCTTTCTATCGACTGCTAGATAAAAACCTCTCTCAAATCTTTCAATTTTGACCGAACTAATACATTTCTATTCCAATTCATTCCAATGATTTTTTATCTCTCTATTATCTTTCTATATACCTCTTCATGAATGTTTTTACATGTCTCGATTCCAAACAATAATTTTTTTTACATTAGTAATCTCCTCTTTCTGCTATTTTGCCAGTCATTTTCAGTTTTTTATTATTTTTACAATTCCTGTTATTTTTTTCAAATTCATTGATATCTATTTCTGTTTCTATATATTATTCTTAATATGAGTCTTTATGTGCTTCTTTATGTTATTTGAACCTGTTTAATTATTTTGACATTTAAAATCTAGGTTTAGTGCTATAAGTAAAAATAGATAGGATATATTGATCAAATACTTTTTTCATCAAACAAAAACGAATGTTCGATTTCATTATATGACAATTTCTTCTGAAATAACTCCGATCACATTTTCATTCTACTTTTATTTTATCACTAAGTATTTTTTAGGGTTAATGACCTGTCCTAAATATACTTAGTTATCAACTTCTTTTATTTCTAATTTTTTATTTCGCTCTTAATCCGATCTGAAATTCATAGTATAATTATTTGTCTTACTGAGGTTAATCATAAAACAATTTTTTGACTTGCTTTATTTGATTCATATATAATTTTTTCAAGTTTATGTACACTTATTGGGAAAATAAAAATATCTTTAAAAATAAGTACATTATGTGTATTACGAGGGTCGTTTGATAAGTATGGTACATTTATTTATTGTTTAATTTAATTAATTAATTTTTTCAATTTTGCTTTTCTTACTTTTTTACCATACTTATTAAACGACTTTCGAATATATATATATATATATATATATGTGTGTGTGTGTGTGTGTGTGTGTATTTATAAATGTAATCTTTAACTTGTTTTACCCAATTCTTCTATTTTTTTTCATGTATAATAAACTTGTTGAAAATGCGATAATATCGTCAGAACTACTTAAATAACTAAGTATCTTGCTTATTATCCCTCATTTCTTTAGATTTCTAATATAACATTTTAAATATGATTCCAGAAAAAGAAACATCTTTATTTCCACTGCCGAATAAAGGCATCTCCCAAAACTTTTCACTTGGAATAATCCAATATTTTATTCTTCCATTTCGATAAATTTTCAAATGTATTTACTTATATATTCATGAATATCTCTCTAGATCCTTTGATATCTCTAGATTCTCAGTCGATAATATATCTTATTCATCGTCGTCTTCTCTTCTTGATATTTAAAGACCTATTTTCATTTTAATCTTCTCACTTTTCTTATAATTTCTGTGATTTTTTCTTTTTGATCCATTCATTTATCTTTCCTTCTCTACATGATATACATGTGTATATATAGAGTTTTCCAATAAGCTCTTCAGAAATTCAAATGGAAATAAAACAATAAGTATTCAATTAATGATGGAATATAATTTCACTCATATGACAATCATGACTTCACTTGACTTAGTGCATTCGTTTAGTTTGATTTTTAATCACTCTTTCACATAATTGTGGTCCAGTTTCATGAATTACACGTTTAATGTTTATTTTTCATGCTTTTTTGTTTGTGGTGTATCAGCATAAACCAATGATTTTTCACATAACCCCACAAAAAATAATCTAATGGAACTAGATCACAAGATCTTAGTGGCCAATTGATGGATCAATTTCGTGTAATAATGGACTCATTGAACTTTTGTTTCAATGAGCCTATTGATTTTTTATAACTTTTAAGCGTTGTTGAAGTGTTAACCGTTCCATGACAATTTGCCAATCTATAATAATTAAAAATGTCGAAGTGAGCTTAAAAAAATCAATCATAGCTGCCACCAGCTGTCAAAGTTCTAACATTCTTATTGGAAAACCCTACATATATATATATATATATATATATATATATATATATATATATATATATATATATATATATATATTATATATTAGTAAATCAGTTTGAAGTATATTTATTATTTTAAGACAGTATTCTTTGTTAAAATTTAATAACATATTATATTCAATTAAACTTCTAATCATCTTCGCTAATTGATGAATCATTGTACTTTAAGACTAATGACTTTTTCTAAAAACTATTGAAAAATAACTAATCAAGTGTTTATTAAAATTCAGTGAAACAATTGTCATTTTTGTCAATATTAACAATTTGAAAAATATATACATAAAATTGTACACTAAATAAACTATTTATTTTTTAATATTTACTAATAGCAGTATTTTTATAAATCCATATTATATATTTATTAATCGCATTATTCATTCAAATCTTTTTTGCAAATATATATAATAATTCCAACTTTTTTTAAAAATATAGTTAATCTTAATTAATATATATATTTAAATTCAAATCTTGTACATAGACATTTTTTGACGAATAATAAAATGTAAAAAATATTCTTTACATACAAATGTATATATATATATATATATATATATATATATATATATATATAAATATCTAGCTCGATAAAAATATTTTTTAAACACATTCACTTAATTTAAATAGGCAAATTTATTTTTCGACAGCTTTTTTATTATCTTTGTTACGTTAATAAAGCTTTATTTCAAACTGCTATCTTATTAGCTTATAAAATATCATAAGATAAAAATTACTGAAGAAATAAAGAACTTTTTCACAACAATTCATTTTTTTATATTTTGTATATGCATCGACACACATTTTTATTCATTTCTTTATTATCAGAACATATTTTGAAGATAACATTATATGTAAGTAATTTCTTTAGGTGTAAATTCTGGAAATAGAAAATAATGTTTATTTAATAATTTATTTATATAATTTATAATATCCGATATATAAAATTATAATTATTTTTCAGAAGAAAGAAAATAAAAAGGTAACAACTTCTTTAATGTTTATATTGCATGATTAAAAGTAGTACAATTTCGTTTCAAAGGTAAAGTGTTTTATTATGTTTATATTCAATTGGCAGTCTATAAAAAAGAGATGATTATTTTTAAATATTTAATTTATCTGTTATTCTTGCACAGTGTTTCATGGTTGGTAATGCTTATATATATATATATATATATATATATATATATATATATATATATATATAATTGATTAAATATCTTGTTAATAATTCAACGACTTAAATAATACAGAGTCTTGTAGGGTGAAAACAGTCGAATATTATGAAGAACGATTGTTGAACACATTTAATATTTTCCAGTAAAAGCTTTAAACAAAAATCGTAGATATTGTTCACAACAACCAATGTCAATGAAGTGATCTGCCCGAAACCTTCAGAAGTTCTTTCGTTGTATTTTTATAATAATATTTGGGACATTCCTTCTTGCATGTATTGAATTTTACTGGTCTTTTGTAACGTAGTAATATATTTCTTATACTTAAAAAATAACTTTTGTCAATGTTCTTTTCTATTTGTGCTTTTTAATGTATTGCATGATGAGCACGCACACACACACGTACACATAGACACACGCAACAAACAAATGCCGCATTTCATAGAATTACTAACTGTATAATTTTCATATTACTATTAACCATTTTAATATAATGTTCATAATGATGATTCATTTTCATAAACATCATCTCATCTAAAGAAGTTCATAATAACTATTCTATTAAATTAATAAAACACATAATGTATATAGAATTATTTATATATTCATTGGAAATGTTTAATACTAAATATACTAAAAATATTTTTTTCTAAAATAAATTTATATATTTAATCTATAATACTGTACATATACACAATATATTTATATTCGAAATATATCGAAAGAAATGTCACTGAATTGAACAAAGAAAAATGAAACACAGCAATGTACACAAACCAATAACTTCCCTTTGATATCAAACATTACATATTATTTATAATAAATTGAATACATTTTAGTAAGTTATTCAACTACTTACATTTTCGCGTATGTTTCTTATTAATTATTAGCTATTATTTATTATCTCTCTAAAAAATATACTAAATAAAATATAGGCTATTCTATAACAATTTTTTAATCACATTTTCATCAAATATAAAATATATAATTTTGTATTTTTTTCCTCCTAACATAATTAGAAATATAATATAAGGGAATCAAAAAGTTTTGTAATATAAATCCTCTTAACAAATTATTATTGTATGTAATAATAATATTAAACCTATAGCTAAAATTTATTCCAATAAAATTTCAAATAATTAATAAAAAAAGAAGATAAATAATTTCAAAGAATAGTTTATTTATAAAATAATAATTTTGGAGATTACAGAAAGGAAGAATTCTATTCTCTAAAATTTTAAAAGAAAATCTTATTTTTGGTTTACAAGACCAATATTTTTATTAAACTAATAAAACTAATGATAATTTATGCTATAGATATTTTTTTTATAGTTTTATCAGGGGTTTGAGTTTTTATTTCTAAACGAAAACTTTTATCATTAATATTGTTTAGATTAGAGTTTATTGTTATTCCTTTTTCTATAAATTTAATAATTATTTTGAAAATTTATAATTTTTAAAGATATTTTAGAATGTTTTATTTAACTTTTTTAATATGTGAAGAAGCTTTAGGGTAATTTGAAATATTTCTTTCTCAATTGAGATATAATGTATAATAATAAAAACAATTATGAAAATTTATAAAAACCTATAAAAATGAAAACATCATTAATCACTCTTCATGAAAAATAATATTAAAACAATTATTAAATTTAGCAAATTTGAAATCTTTTGACTTTAAATTTTATCTTCATAGTAAAATTACCATTTTCAATCTAAATATTACGTTCTTCAATATGAAATTTATTGTTATTTGTCAATAAAACAATCATTATATATATATATATATATATATATATATATATATATATATAATATTTTAGTAAATTTCAATTCTCGAAACAATCAGATATACTGATGCTAAGAAATAAGTTAATAAAAATTAGTAGTAACAATTTGATTTGGTATAAACAATTTTATTTGTTAATATAACATCGTCATCAGCATCGTAAATTAAACAATTTAGTTTGTTTCAATCCCATATATTAGAACGTCCTTTCGTCATCGTCCATTTTGTTTTTCTTGTACAGATTGGTAACGCAACATTCATTTTGAATGCGGAAGTCATTTATTCTGTTGAGATTTTCTTGCCAATTGTTTTTGTATTGATTTTTTTTATGCAATTTGAAGATACTTAATTCATATCTAATTTTGTCATTACGTTTATGATCTCAAAGTATGTAACCAGCAATATGTCGTAAAAATTTCGACTATTTTTATTTTTCTTGTTTAACTTTTAGTTAATGTCCAGTTTTTGCAACAGCCATTACCTTATAAAATTCCATCCGCGTTTCTTTTTTGTGTTTTAGATATCTTTTATTCATTTCAAAGATCAGATTAAATTCAACTATTTTCAATAACATCATTATATTCTAAATATATTATATTGTATCCTAGATAACTAAAACTCTTAACTTGGTCTACCGGCGTATGATCAACAATGATTTTCATTTGAATTGGATCTTCATATTAAAATTCCGTCGCCTTAATCTTCATAGTTGAAATTTCTAAATTATATTGCTTAGAAGTTTTTTATAGCCTATGTATTGCCTTTTTTTAAATTTTCTGAATATACTATAATAAAATCCGGTCATCTACAATCGATTATGATATAAAATACTTGCTTAATTTAGTCTGATAATTTTATACGAATTCGTCAATGTAGATATTGAAAAGTAGAGACAATAATGGATGCCCTTATTGGGTACCGCAGTTAATTTATTCTATATTCCCCCCCCCACTTTATATGTTCCGGTTATAATTTTATTTCCCATATATAAGCTTTGTATACCTTTTAGTAAATATTGAGAATATATTTTTTTAACATGATTTCTCACCACTCGTTTCAGTTTACTTTATCAAAATCATTATTTTAATCAATCAATATACCATAAAAAATTGAAGATTAATTTCTCGGCATTTTTCAATTTGTTCACTTAATGAGAAAATTCAGACTAAACATAATATACCCTTCCTAAAACCACGTTACTATTGTAGGAGATTTTTTTCTATTATATCATTTAGCCGTTATGTTATATAATAAATGCATATATTTTATAGCAGGAATTTAACAAACCAATACATCTATAATTATGACAATCTTTGAAATCTTAGTTTCTAAATATTCGAATTACATTTTTCTCTTTTCCATTCTTCAGATATGTAACTATATTTTCAACAAATATTAATAAAGTAATATAGACACATATGTAATAAATTAGGGGCTTTTTTATTAATTCAATGTTTAATCATCACTTCTTACAGTTTTTTTACATCGATTCGGCGCTAATATTACTTCATCCATTGTAAATATATCTACATTTTCTTATATAAATTACTATATATTATTACTGTTGGTTCGTTTTCTTCTTATACCCACTTATTTTTGTAGTATTCTAGCCATTAACTTTCATTAATAATATTATACCTTGTGGTGTAGCCTTCGATGCAGGCAGCGAATTTTCTTTTGTGGCTTTAATCGACCCAAAACAATGCCCTCGGAGCGGCAAATTAAATTTCAAAATTAATATTTTTAATAATAAATATTTCGATGTGTAAGCAAATAAATATAGGCTCTTTCATTCAATAAATAAATACTAAAATAAAATATTAAGATACAATATTTCTATTTTTTCAGATTTATATTTGATTTTATTTGAAGAAATATTGGAATTTTAAAAAATATTTCAAATATATTTCTAAAATTCATTTCATCAAATTTTGTTATTACCTTAATCGAATATTTTACAAAATCTTACCAGTATTGTATTAAAATTAGTCACACATATTGAACGTTAATCTCAGAGTTAGTAGTTTAAAGCACTGCACTCAACTTTTTGCTCATTACTTTATTGAATTTAAATTTATTTATCCAAAATTCTTATACAATATCATATAAAAACTAAACAAATAATGTTCATATATTTTATAATTACTTCACAAACTTCTCATACGTTAGTCTCAGTGCTAATTTTTTCTTTTAAAATGCAATAAAAACAGCGCGAAAAATAAATATTATTTAAAGAATACAGCATAAAATAATACATATATATATATATATATATATATATATATATATATATATATATATATATATATATCATAATCCTTAATAAGCTTCTCTGTTAAAAAAATAAAAAAAAAAAAACATTGTTAAATTCAATGAACTAATGAAAAAATATTTAGTTAAAATACAGATCAAAATTTAAAAAAATCCTTCAAAATAAATATAAGAAAATAAAGGAGACTAATATGTTTAATAGAAATTATTCAATATATAGGTGTATATATAAGATATTATTTAAAACATGATAGAACTTAAAATTGAATCGCTATCGAAAGTTCTATCAAACCTAAAAAAAATCTTTATAAATATTTGTATGAATATATAAATATATATAATGTAGTTGCTCTACATTGGAATTAACTTTTTAAATAATTTTCTATATAAAATTGAGTGAGATTAAACATAATCACAAAAAAATATTAATATAAGAAATTTTTAATTCCACCGAACATTTTTAATATATATATATATATATAATAAATAATAATAATTTATATAATATATATATATATATATATATATATATATATATATAGGGTAGCTCAAATGATACTGAAGGGTTTAAACATGCATTTATTTGATTATTCTTTTTTACTATCCTTCAGTCTCATGTGGGCTACACTATATGTATAATAAATCAAAAAACTGAATATATTCTAAATTTCTACTTCTTTGTACCAAAATTATATTAATTTTATTATACTTTTATACGATATTACTATCAATATTTGACTTTTAATTTTATATATCAGTTTTTGAATAATTAGTATATTGGTATTTTCATTACAGGAGCGTATTTAGGATATAAAATTATTCAGGTTGCTTTTCTTACCACTAAAACACTATTTACGTTCATTTATTATTTTTATACATGGTCTGTCCCCAAAATATCCGAACTTTGAATATAAAACAAATTTCTAATTAATATTTTTGATTTTTGTTATTCAAAATAAATTCTTTCTGGGAAAAGAACAATCTTCGCAACAACTACACAACTGTAAAAAATATATTTAAAGTGGTTTTAGTTGTAGCCTTTTGGATCTATGAGATGCTTGCCTTTTAGCTGAAGTTTTAGAAACAGAAAATAGTCGTAAGATTCCAAATCGGTGGAATAGATCAAATGACTAGCACCACAACACCATTTGATGCCAAAAGTTGCTTAAAATAATTATAAAAAATATCAACTTCGTGTTTTTCGATATTGAGGTCCTCCCCAAACTATTCTAATTAACGAACTCTTTGCAGCGCTCCAAAATAGTATTCGCCAATAACCGTCTGTGTGGAATGAATTCTTTCTCACATTAATTAAAACCTTTAGAATCTTTGAAATTCTATTTGATTTTTTCCTTCTAGCTTCATCTTAAATTTTAAAAATAGAAAATAGTCGCGGGATAATAAACAAACGACTAGAGTAGATAACTGAACACTAAAACCCTTTTTGATCCTAAAAAATGTATATAATGATAAATCTGTGAGACAGTTCATTATCGTGTAAAAGGGACCAGCTATTTATTTGTCGATATTGAGAATGAATCTGAGCAATTCTAATCTACAAACACTTTATTCCCAAAATATTATTCCCCATTAACCGCTTGATGTTCTAGAATGATGTTTTTATTTTTAACTTCTGAAGCAAATTTCTTTTACTTCAACTTTTCTAAACTAAACTCTGGCACTTTGATAGTATCTCTTATTAAAAACGTCATGTTTTGTCATCAATTCATTTTTTTAAATAAAATCGTTATCATTATTAACAATTGAATAGTATCTTCCACACAAAGCACTTTCTCTTTTTAAGTAAAATTCAAGTAGTGGGGAACAAACCGCACGTAAATATTTTTTCGTTACAAATCTTGATAAAAATAGAATAAATTTTTAATTTAATTAACACCAGTTTGCTAAATTAATCTTACATACGTACAATTATTATTAATTTAAATATAATTCTTTTTCACTTCATCCACAATTTCTCCTTTTGACTGGTTAAAAAACGCTCGATACGCTCATCACCTTTCAACGACTCTACCCTTTTTAAACTTGCTGTACTATTTGTAAACTATTGTATATAATAAATCTTCTTCGAGAATTTCATTCATCGTTAAAGCGGTTCCATAAATGTTTTTTTAACTTAACCTAAATTTAAAAATCACTCTTTCTTCAATAATGACTTTTTGACGAGAGTTAAAATGGTACTATCACATTGAGCATCATTACTAATAACGTATCAAATTTCATCTAAATTGAATATAGTTATAAATAAAGTGTTTATGAATAATAATACTACTTTATTTTGAAGCACATCGATACAAATATAGTCAGTATAATTAAAATTTTAATGCTTCTAGAGCAAATTGTATATATATATATATATATATATATATATATATATATATATATATATATATATACATACATATATAGGGAGAGAGAAAGGGAAGGAGAGAAATAGGTAGATAAGTATAGATACATAAAAAATAAATCACTTTAAATATATGTCCTCTTCAGTCTTGATAAAATTGAAATAATTCATGTTTAATTTACAAAAAAAATATTAAAATTAATTAAGTTAACTATTACTAGGTTATAAAAAAGCTAAGAGATTATAAATGTAGCCATTAATTTGTCCATTAATTAATTTTCATTAATGTGTCCATTAATTAAAATTAATATAGAAATTGAAAATTAAAGTGAAAAGTACAAAAACTAAAACTAACTAAGACTTACATATATAGAAATAGAATTTAACAATTATATATATATATATATATATATATACATATACATTTAAATTTTATTCTAAAATCAAATTAGTTTTAACCATAATAGCTAATAACTAGATAAGAAATATAATTATGGAAAAATAGTACATTCCAAAATTTATAATAAGTACAAATATGGACACAAATAAATTTTAACCCCAGCTCCACAACGATTTTAAAGTGTTCAATAGTCACTTATTGTTAACTTATTATTTATAAATATATCGGCTGATGCATTTCGATGTCGACGCCATCATCATCAGAACATTTCTGTTGCTGGCGTCGCCGTCGAAATACATCAGCCGATATATTTATAAATAATAAGTGGCCAATAAGTGATTATTGAATACTTTAGAACTATTGTAATATTGAGGTTAAAATTCATTTCTGTTAAAGTAAATCAGCCACAGTTCCAAAACAACAAATTACAAATATGAAACTATAGAATTTGTACATGTAATAAATAAACAATTTTGAGTAAATAAATATTAGTAACTATAGATTGAAGTGTATAAAAATAACCACATATATTTATTTGAACACATAAATACACACGAAAATACCTATTAAATTGTTATTCCAATTCAGTGACATTACTTCAACAAAAATATTAAAAATTTTATTACATTTATCACGACAAAACTTGTATGTATTATATATAATGCATTGATATTATTCTATTTATAATTTTTTACTAATAAATAATATTTTTTAAACCAATTTGTTTTCATAATTCTTAATAATTTTATATATTTTTGCAATAAAAAATGAGTTCAATATATATGAAACAAAATTATATTATCATATCTATTAAAAAAAAATAGAGTACAATATTTATATCCCTTTTGAATATTTTTTTAAAAATATTTATTTCCGATGTATATTAATTTTTATTTCACTAAATATTCTATAAAGTTTTTAACTGAAAATTTTAAATATTTCGCAGTCATAAAATGAAAATAATTCCTTTTTTTATTTAAATAATCATCAAATACAGAAAATATAATATATTTATTCTTTTTGTAATTTTTTTTTAAAAAAAAATCGTGATAAACGTAATACTATATATAATTTTTATGTGCATTACTCTTTACTTAATCTGAATGGATTTCCGTCATAAAATGAAAGGTATTACTTTAGATTACGTTATAAATATATATATATATATCCCTATCTATGTGGTAATTAATAAATTCTTTAAAATTATTAACCTCTATTTTAAACACCAATATTTTTTTTTAATTTAATAAATATTTTAATATACATATATTCTATAATATACGTAATCTACAAATAATATCTATTATATAAACCATATATAATAAGCGTGAAATCTTAATGTGTACTGAATACAAACTGACAACATTTTATGTACATACACAATCAAATGGAGGGTATTGATTTTTGATAAGTTTGTAAAATCGCATTTAATAATTGAATTGATTTCTAAATATATTTTAAAACGAATGATTTATCCAAAAAAAATGTATACTTATGTACGTATTAATCGTCACTTCAATCGCTCATACATCATTTTGTAGATATATTTTTTGTGTAATATAATTCTGATTTATTAAAATACAAATAAATAGATCACCATCATCTTGCAATTATGAAATTACTGGAAATTATTTTTGGGGCTATTTATTTTATTGAAATGTTCATATATCTATTAAAATTTGGAAATAAGACAATCTTAGACTCCTAATGAGGAATATCAAAATTCAATGGATTTAATAAATTTATACTTAAAAAATTTAACGTGCTTTGAAACAACTCGATTAATAGCTAAACTTAAATTTAATGGATCCTGAAAACACTAACACAACCTTTCTAAATCAGTTAATTAACTCGTGTGAAATAAAAGCGAAATAAATTCAAAATTAAATTTGCTTCATTTTTATAAATGTTTCATATTTATTAAAATACAGACATATTTTCTACTTTCGCTTATCTAATAGCTTAAGTGGGCTTATAAAAAAGAGAAAAATATTAAATTATTTTTATATTTAAACTATTTTTTTTATTATTATTACTCTATATTAATATTATAATTTCAATGTATAAAAAGTCATATTTGTTATTCGAAACAATTAACATTTATCACAGGAAATGAATATATTTTTTTTCAATATTAAAACAGTATTGCTATAGTTAAAAAAATTACTTAAAACGAAAAACTAAAATGTTATTTTCTTAATTAAAAAAAACTTAAAAGCACATTCGATTTTTAAAAGTACTAAAAATTGTAAATTTTATAAAAATTTCAAAGATATTTTGTTTCTCTATACGAATTTCCTCTTTAAAAAAGTACATAAAAAGAAAGAACAGCAATAGAATCAAAATCATACATCTTTCTATATTGTTATAAATATTTGAATAAAATTTCAAATAAGACATTATTTAGTTATCGTTTACATTTCGCATAACATAATCTCGAAAAAACAGTTTTACACTTTTGACACTATTTTATAATTACATAAAAGTAGAGTTCCATATTTTATTTTGAACAGCTATTTCTGCTTTATAAAAGATCCATCTTTCTACAATCTGTTTTTAACAGCAATTCAAATATTCAGCAGTTCAAATCTATTTAATCTCTTGTTACATGCATTTTTCGACAATCAATATACATACACTACCATCATCTTGCAATTATTAAGTTACTGGAAATGATTTGTTTGGTTATTCATTTTATTGGAATGTTCATGTTTCTATTAAAATTGTATAAATTGAACGAATGAATTTCTGTACAACTTTATGTACTATGAATTTATATTTATGTTTCAAGTTTGTTTTTAACTTATTTTCTTTACGATGAACGCCAACTGATCTTCCTAAGCGATCAAAAATAATTTTGAGGTTAATTGTCGATCGAGCATTTATACAAAAAAAAATCCGAATTTGTTTTCTTCATATTTTTTATTAAATTAAAATTATTTTTTCCTACTTATTCATTTTAAATACTCAATTCACTTATTTTTCTATCGCCGAATTTTGATTTTATAAAATCTCACTCTCAATTGGCTTTAAATAAATTCATACATACTAAGTCGACCGTTAAAATTCACAATCACTAAACGCAATTTAGATTATGCTGAAATGATATAAAACAGCAAATTAAATGCCTGAAATTTAAAAATACACACAATTCACTAGTATCAGTTAAATTCACTAGTATCACTAGTATGTAGCCACTCTAAAATCAATTGTGTAGTATTAAAAGAGTTTCGTACTCACTATTCAATAAATGCAAATGAAAATTATTAAAAAAAAAATTTATAAGTACGCATACTTTTTAATATTTATATAAGTTATTTCCATTCATAATCGTACACTGTTAAGATACTAAAAAGATGCACCATTAAATATTAATATTTTGACTAGTTCTTCTTTTTTAAATATTCTATGCAACAATTAATTATTTTAAACATCAAATAAATTCAAATATTAATTTATAAAGAACAACAAAAAAGCAAAATAATACAAAATGAACATGAAATTATTTCACATTTATCATATTCGTGCAAAACAAATTAATGATGAGAATGCAGTCCATCAATTTGACAAAAACAATAAATTCTTATTTCTGATACTTTACTTGGAACCGTTTGTTGATAATTATTTCATTTCACTTGTTTGGCATCAACTCCACTATTTTTGTTAGTAACTTATGAATTTTTGTTTACTTACTACGAATTTAACCTCTTTTTCAGTTCATTTGTGCTATTAAATCCGAATTTCTAAAATCTTAATTTTATCACTTTTAACAAATTTTATATTTATTTGATGTCAAGTAATTGTAAGAAAGTTTCCATAACTTTAAAAAAATCCTATAATACCAATTTTTGTATTATATAAGCATTGTGTTTTGGATCATTACCTTTATGAAATATATAATTTTTCAAAATTTCCAAGGAAATCGCACTACATTTTAACTTCTTCTTAAAATGTTTAAAATTTCCAATGCTGAAAAATACTTCCGTATCATAATTGATTCACTATTGTATTTTACCTTAAGTCTGAAATGTTGTGAATCTAAGTATTTACTGCTTTTTTCCAAATCATTTACTTTCCACTAAATTAAAAAAAAAAAAAAAAAAACATTAAATTTATTCTCTTTTGTGAAACTTGAATTTTTCCAGCAATTAAATGGTACAGTTTATAAAACGTTTTACCTATTCTAATTTGTTGTGTATATTTTAGAACGATTCTTTTGTAACTATCTTGTAGGTATCACTACTTTTTCTTATAACTCTACGAATTATTTCAACGCCAACAGATTTTCCATCAAATGCTTCAACTTCGTTATAAGTTTTTTCGTCACTTCCCTCAATCTATTATTAATTTCGCTTAATTATAATTTATCTGTTCTATCGTATTGTTGGATTTAAATATATTAATTTAGCACATCTCTCCATCTTGATTATAATTAATAATCAACTTTACAAGTTAAAGAGAAGTCCTTGACTTTTTTCCTCGTAATAGTTAAAAACGCACAGAAATATTTTAATTAATCTCAATATTAAAGTGAGTTAATCTATTGAATAATTTTAAATAACATAAAAATTTATATTATGTAAAAAATCTAAATACAATCCAAACTGGAATCCCTCAAATATATAATTTTTATATTCTCTTCGAAATCAAAAGTGAGACTTTTTAATGATACATTTCCTTTATATTGCAGTATTCTAATCCTTATTATTTAAGTTTTGCAATTAGTACGATATTTGATATATTTTATCATTTCATAGAATGTTTGAAAAAAATGAATAAAAATATTAATATTTAATGAAGTATATTTGCTTTTTAATTCATAGTTTACTAGTTTAAAAATACGAGTAGATGTGATTATCTTATATATATATATATATATATATATATATATATATATATATATATATATATATATATATATATATATATATACACACTGTCGAGATAAACTATTCGTACCTTATGCAAAAAAATGTTTCTCTTTAAAAAAATATATTGGAAGTATTGCTGATGAAATTTCTTTTTGTCTATAAACGTATATATGTATATACTACAAAATTACAAAATTTTAGTTAAATCGAGTAACTGTTGTTTAAAATATATATTTTTTACTTTGAACACATATAAATTCCAACAAACTATTTGTACTTTTAAATATTTAAAATAACATTATAAAATTCATGAACTAATATTTATTTTGTCCTCCGTTTGCCTTAATAACGATTTGTAAACGTTTTTTTCATGCTCCTAACTAAATTTAATGTGACATCGGCATTCAATTCTTTCCAAACCTCAAACATTTTTGTTTTTCATATTATTTACTAGTCACTTCCACTTTTTGCAGTTGTTTATCAATTTCAACCCAAAAATTCTCAGTAGTGTTGATATCCCGGCTTTGGAGTGGCTTAATTAATAAATATGGGGTATTATACAACAATCAAGTTTCAACAGAACGAATTGTATATTTGATGTCGTTATCGCGCAGGAAATAATAGTTCTTCTTTAGCCTCAATTTAGTTCCACTTTCTTCTAATTTTGGGCATAGTATATTGAGATGTGTTTATATTTATCTATTAATGCAAGAGATACAACCCCACTAAACACCATGCAACCTTACACCACTACACTGCCACTCTTATATTTGACGGTTGGTTTAAAATGTTTGATATCAATCTCCATATTTTTTTTCTACAAACAGGAGAGTTATCTTCCGAATAAAACACGTTAAATTTTCTTTCACCTGAGAAAATAACTTTTTGCCAAAACGAAATATTTGTTTACGTGTTCTTTGGAAAAGTTTAAACGTTTTGTGCGGTTTATCTTATTTATGTACGGCTTTCACGTGCTACACGTACATTATACCCATACGTTCTTAAGACTTTACGGTAAGTTTCAGTACAAATATTTATTGAACACTGTTTTAATATTTTCGATGCTATTATGTGGACTTTTCTTAATTTCATGAACTAGAAAACGTTTTTGTCGCTCCGATATTACTCTTGGGTGTCCCATGTGATGACTGTTACTATTAAAAAAGCAAACTCTTTTACCTTTTTTTATAACATATTGAACAGTAGACATACTCCTTTCTATTATTTTTTCAATTTCCAAATAATATTTGCCTTCATTATGAAATTTGAACACAATTTTGCGTTTTTTAACACTTGCTTCACAACTTTTGCATCTCATTTTGAAAAAACGTGTTTTTTGTACTGATTCGCTGTATTAACTATTAGATATATGTCAGAATTGATGTATGGTATACTGTACAATACTATAAAAATAGAAAAATCTTCGATAAAAGCTAGGTAAATTACAAAAAATACATCTGATTTCTTTCGATTACGAATAATTTGTTGGTTCTAATTTATGTGTCTTTAAAGTAAAAAATATATATTTTAAATAATAGTTACTCGATTTAACTAAAATTGTGTAGTTTTGTTGTATATAAATATATACGTTTATAGACAATAAAAATTTCGCTAGCAATATTTTCAATAAACTTTTTTTAAAGAAAAACATTTTTTGCATAGGAACAAATAGTTTATTTGATCACTTTATATATATATATAAATATATATATATATATATATATATATATATATATATATATATATATATATCATAGGTATTAATTTACATCAACTACTATGCTGAAGCTATCAACAGCTGAGCGAAACCTCTTTGTACGTTACTATTCATTGGTCTTTGGCCATACTGACCACGCTGGTCAGGCGAGAACTTTTTATTCTGAGTTTACTCCCTTAGGCAGGTTGTCTCGTTAAAGCTATAGAGCCCACCTGCCTTATATGACTTCGATCAGAAATCGAACACACTTCTCTTCATAACAGTCGATAATACTAGCCATTACACCATCGATCGACATTATACCTATATATATATATATATATATATATATATATATATATATATATATATATATATATATATATATATATATATATATATATATATACATATAATCATCATCATCATCTTCATCATCATTATCATCATTACTGTCATCAATAATATTTAATAATTTATTCTTAAATATTATTTCCAAATTATTCGTTTTTTTAAAAAAATCTAGAATATTTTATATTTTGTTGACATCATATATATATATATATATATATATATATATATATATATATATATATATATATATATATATAAAATATGTTCATATGGATAATAATTAATTAAAACCCGTAAATGCAATGGGGGAAGAAAATAAATTAAAAAAAAATAGATAGATGATTTACAAATACATACATAAGTGAAAATTGATCAAAATATCAATACACTCTTCATATATAAGTCTGAGACGGGGTAAACCCCGGTTCTGTAATGTTGTAAAAGTCGAACGGATACTGAATGCGCAGGGAGAGAAGAAACGAGAAACGGCACGCACTGGCGACATAGTGACCACGTGCACTACGTGTGGTCCATACGGTGTGACGCCATCGTCGATGAACAACGGCTGTGCTACAGAGGTAAGATTTCCATCAAAGAAAATTAAAAAAATTCCATTTTACAGTAATTTATTTCGAGCTTAGTTTCCATTCTACATATTTACACTCATTATCTCAATGTTATCGAACATACATACATTATATATTTAATGAACATATTTAACAAGTTTTACTAAATAATTCTTTTCATAAATCAGAACATCAAACATTACTCATATATATCACCATCAAGAAAACATTACATTACATCCATTTTACAGAAAAACATTTATCGTACAAATTCTGTACATTTCAATCATTGAATTTTATATTTCCGTATGTACATCTTCAAAAGTTATGAAATTTCTATATAAAGTATACAGTCGTTCACAAATAACTATAACAATATCTGATGAATAACATTTATTATAATTTTATATCTAAATCTACACTTAACATATAAAAGTATTCATTTATGATTTTATTCAACTTTAATAATATTTATATGTATTAACGTTGTATAAAAAATTATGGACTAAAAAATAATTGTAGCTGAGTAACTGGTGTTTCAAAATTTATTATCAAACTATATATATATATATATATATATATATATATATATATATATATATATATATATATACATATGTATATATGTATGTATGAATGTATATGTGTAATACACACACCTACACTTATACATACAGAAAAACCAATGCGTTATTACTAATCCACTTTCTAGTATAAAAACTAGTTAGAATCTTAAAAAAACATTTACGAAATACAAGTAGTATAGATATTCATAATAGTTACCGAAATAGTTAAACAATGTAAATATAGAAAATGAAAATAATTTTATTTGAATACAAGTTATACACCTAATTTTTAATACTATTTACATTAATTATTTTTATATACCAGTTACATATTTTTCAGACTAAATTTCAGTCACTCAAATTATACAGAAACCAAATACTGGATATAGAAACCATCCCAAATTGGTGTAAATGATTGTCAATTTTGGATTTCAGTATTTTCAATGTCTCAATAGTCTCTTATATTATGTAACGTGGATTATTTTTAATTATAGTAGATAATGGGTTTTTCGATAAGGGCACTCGATTTTTAAAATTAAATTAAAAGAGTTATATATGTAAGGTATGTCGGAAATCTTCATTACTGGTTAAAGTACATTCAATGTCATTATGATTTAAAAATAACATCGTTAAAATGGCCTCCACGGATTCGTTTGCAGGAATCGAACCGAAAGAAAAAATTTTAAATGTCTCTTCCACATTATTCGGTTAGGATGTCAGCAATGGT
Source organism: Neoneuromus ignobilis (assembly GCA_029203775.1). NCBI lineage: Eukaryota > Metazoa > Arthropoda > Insecta > Megaloptera > Corydalidae > Neoneuromus > Neoneuromus ignobilis. The sequence continues at coordinate 43,604,331 of CP092091.1, forward strand.
TTGAATGACGTTATCTCCAGGTAGTCAATTGTTGTTGGTTTATTAACATATGCCAGAGATTTAACGTAGCCTTAAAAAAAATCTAAGGGAGTAAATTGTACGATCTTAGCGGCCAGTTGACATCATCTATTGTCGAAATAACACGACCTGAAAACGTTTCCCTCAATAACGCCATTATGTCATCCGCTGTGTGGTACGTAGCACCGTCTTGCTGTAACCACATGTTGTCTATGTCTATATCATCCAATTCGGGCCAAAAAAAAATCGATTATCATCTCTCGATACCTTTCGCCATTGACAATTACCGCCTTGCCTTTTTTATTTCAAAAAATATATGGTCCGATGACGCCGCCCGACCAAAATCCATACTAAACAGTCAGTTTTTCTGGATGCAAAAAAAAGATTCTGGAACTGTTGTGGATTGACATCGTCCCAGATTTGACAATTTTGTTTGTTTACGAAGCCATTCAGCCAAAAATATGCTTTATCTCTGAAGATAATTTTTTCACCAAAATTGGGATCCGTTTCCAAATACTTAAGAGCCTAATCAGCGAACATCTGACGAATGCTGTGGTTTTGTGGCTTTAGTTCTTGAGTCATTTGAATCGTGTATAGATGAAGACCTAAGTCTTTCCACAAAATTCGCCAAGTTGAGATCACAGAAAGCCCCATTGAACGACGAAAAATTGAGAAATTTCGGTTTTCACTCACGAATTTTTACGCTTTCAGCAACAGCAACAATATTCTCGTTTGACCGAGCTTTGCAGCGACGCACAGGCACTGCTTAATTAGCAACTAAATCGTTTTCTTCAAATTTCGCGATGATTCATTGAATTGAACTCTCGGCAAGTTGCTCATACCGACCATAAATTCCATGGAGCTCACGGAACGTTTGGCAAACAAAGCAAGGATCTTTAGAATTAATTTTCACAATTTCGACGCGTTGCTAAAGCGTGTAGTTTTCTATGATTAAATGGCAGCTACGACAGAACACTGACGTTACAGCATGGCAGCGCTGTCATTTCAAATATAACCACGATCAGCTGTCAAAATTCAGGCGTGGCTATTGAAAGACTCTATATTTGGCCGTTATCAATCGAGATGATATGTGTGTGAAGAAATATAATATATATAATGAATTTAGTCTTAAAAATATTTTGTTAATATTTTGTAGCATATTCTATAGCAGGGATGGCCAAACCTTTAGACGTTGGGGATGACTTTGTTGGTGAAAGTGTACTTGAGGGCGACTACGGTTTATTAGAATGTACTTACGAACTGGTGACTTTTTGTTCTATGAGACACGAACTGACGAAGACATTTTACTATGACTACTATTAAATTACCTTTAAATAATTATTTTCTAGAACTGGTCCTAAATTTAAAAAAAAAATCAAGAAAATGTAGAGAAAAAAAGAAAATTATTGTTTTAGAATTGTATTAAAATAAATTGAATGCAAATTTTACAAAAAAAAATTACAAAATAAAAAAAATAGATTTTTTTATTTTGATGACACTTGGCATTGCATATTTTCGGCAAGTTTGTCAAAATTTGGCTCCTAGGAACTTAAACTAATACTTAAACACGATTCCAAATGTAGATCCGATAATTGTGACCTATGTTTAGTTTTTACTGCGTTCATATAGAAAAATTCTGATTCGCATAAATATGTTGAACCAAAAAATGTATTGAAATATGAATTTATCACTATAATTTGTCAATGTTCGTGTCAGCTTCGCGGACGACTTCCAGAGGCCTTGCGGTGGACCGGTCAACCGCGGCCTACGTCTTGGCCACCCCTGTTCTATAGCTATCTTAAGATAATATATTTTAACCTATTTTACATCGATTTAATTACGTTTTTACAATAATTATAATTCAGTGTTCTTGGAACACTTATTTCATATATTGTCTACTGGATATTGTACACTCTTAAAGATTTCTTCCAAACAAATCACAATATTATTCAATGGAATATATATCAGAAGATTATTGTACCATTTCTCTTACGTTCGAAAAATTACATTCAAGCCAAAATATCATATGAGCTTTATACTTCGGATCATTATATCGATAAAAGTAAAATATGCCAAATTTGTCTAAATTTCCCCTAGTTTTCTTCAAGTTTTATTTTGAAGTAATAAAATATACCATTTCGTCCATAATTCTATCGATGAAAATAAATTTCTCTGCTTTCTTTACGGAAAAATAACCATCAATAATAACTGATCCATTGACATATTTTAAATTCAATACCATATTTTCCTTCTGAAATGCAGTATTTGGTCTTTTCTATATTTTCATACGTCTATCTGAACCAAAAATATCAGTTGAGACTAATTTTATTAAAAGGCTTTTTTACAAACTACTTGTAGTAAAACGATCCTATTTACATTTTCGAAACGTTTTATTTCATGTCCAATAGTGCTGATGGATATTTGGAACAGTTCAGATATTTCTCATTTAGTTTTTTGATACTCATATTGATATATTGTTTATTGATATTAGTTGAATAAAATAATATTGTATTTCTTCATATTTCATAAAACTTAAGAAAAAAAACACTAAACGGACAAAAAGTCATCCAACATAACGTGTTACAATCTAAACAGCAAAGTAAACATATCAATACAAATTACAAATAGAACTAAATCTTGGTTCATCTTTGATAGTTAATTTTCTTTTTACATCCATTTTTATCTTTCAATTTTTCATGTTCCCAACAAAATTACAAAACATTCATGTTTTCTCATTACTGACTAGCAAACAACTACCTTAAGGAACAGCAAGAACATTAAAAAAAGCAGTTTAATGTTCTTTTTTTACTTATATCTTATTCATATTTATATTGAATATATATATATATATATATATATATATATATATATATATATATATACACCTAATTCTCTTTTTGTACCGTTAGTACATTCCACAAAAATTTACGTTAAAAATTCGCACAAAAAAAATAACTTTTTCATTGCGTAATACTAATTGTACTCGGAAAAAAATATTTTCACTGCATCGCATTATTTTGAAGAACTGCATTAAAAATGAATTAATTATGTAAGATGTTTTTTTAAGCGTGATAGAACTTTAAATTGAAATAAAGCAAACTAATTTACCGGATGATAATTTATTTGGTATTATTTCAAAGATCATTTTATGGCATTATTATTTAAAAATGATTTCAAGCATATATGCACCACGGTTACCTTTGACATACCGCATTCTGTCTGTCCAATTTCGGATCACTATTTCAAGCAATTGGGGACTTATGTTCGCAATAACACGAGTTATGCTGGCTTCTAATACTTCAATCGTTGCTGGTTTCTATGCCTTGTTGGTATTGTTGGATCACGTAACGAATAAGTTGTGCAAAATCTATCGATGATTCTGCGAATAGTTTACTCCGATGGGTGATTAATTGCACCATAAAATTAATGAAGTGCTCTATAAATTTGGTGAACAAAATACTAATTTTTAAAATAAATTTCGACAATTTAGGTTGCTAAAATATAAAACGTTTCTTGGTAATTTGTCAAAGAATATTCAATCCAAATGTCACTTATAGCGCGCAAACTGACAACTGACTTAACAGCTATCTATATCCTAAATTATATCTAACCTAAAAAAACAACTTATATATATATATATATATATATATGTATAGAGAGAGAGAGAGAGAGGAGAGTTAGTTAAAGTAGATTTAATATATATATATATATATATATATATATATATAGACCTATAATAAATATTTCAACTTTAAAATATTATAATTAGAATATATTATTTTATAATAAATTTTCATGTCTATCGAGTTAACATTGTTTTAGAGAGTATTCAATACATTTTTTTGTTAACACATCTATAAATATTGATAACTTATTTATGTAAATTGAATTATATATTTACAAATAAATTTTATGTAGTTTAATTATACTCGTTTGCTTGATATTCATGAATGTAGACAAGGATTTCTAAGACATATTAATATATATTGGGTTGTTCGGAAAGTTTCCGCCGATTTTTGGGGTAAATTGAAAAATAAAAATGTTGTACTAATAATCAAGTTTATGCAATAATATATGCACCATTTTGTTTAATAACGGTTTTCCATCTTTTGGGAAGTTTCATTATCTCACTCTCATAGAACTTTCCTGGATTATCGCTAAAAAACTAATCAAGGTGCTGTTTGCAGTCCTCCAGAGAATTGATTTTTTCCGTTTAGCGAATTTTGCAAAGAGCGGAACGGATAGTAGTCCGAAGATGCCAAGTCAGGACTATATAAAGGGTACGGTAAGACATCCCAGCCAAGCTCCAACAACTTTTGCCGGGTGGCCAAAGACACATGTGGTCTAGTGTTATCCTGGTGAAAGACCATCCCTAATTCTGGGCGCTTCTGGTCAATGGCTTGCTTCAAATTGTCCAGCTGGGTACAAAATTTAACCAAATTAATTGTTTGGTTATGCGGCAACAGCTCGTAATAGACAATTCCCTTCCAATCCCACCAGCAAGAGAGCATAACTTTCTGAGCAAGGATATTGGCCTTTGGAGTGATTGATGGCGGCTCACTCGAATGACTCCATGACCATTTTCGCTCAACATTATTGTAGATGATCCATTTCTTATCGCCCGTTTCAAAAATGGATTATTTTCGTTATGTTTGAGCAATAAATCGCACGTGGAAATACAGTCCATTAAATTTCTTTCGGCTAATTCGTAGAGTACCCAAACATCAAGGCGACTAACGAAGCCAAGCCGCATCAAATACTCATAAATGATCGAATTCGACACTTCGAGTCTCTATGCTATTCCACGAGTGGTAATTCGTTGATTATTTGTGATCAGCGCCTTGATTTGGTCGTCATCAACCACGGATAGCCTACCGAAGCGTTGCCGGTCTTCAATGTTAAATTCGCCCTGTCTGAATTTCACATACCATTCGCGCACTGTTCGTTCACTTATAGTATTGTCTCCGTAAACAGCACATATCTTTTTCGCGACTTGAACAGTATTCTTGCCTTTGCGGTAGTAAAAAGCATTAAATGCCGAAAATGAACTTTTTCGTTCTCTATATTTACACTGACATCAAACAAACACGATTTAACCAATGTTAAAAGTGAATAGACACAAATATTGGCAAAAGCGCTACCTTTAGAAAATATATAATGTCAAAAGTTAATAACAGCAATTCTGCGACCCAACAGTAATCAGCGCCATTTTTCGGAAATCGGTGAAAACTTTGCAAACAACCCAATACATATTTATACAGGTTACAGAAAAAAATCGAAGTTTTTGAATAAAAAAAAATATTTTGTCAAACTTACAAATATTTGTTCAAAATATGTCTCTCTTATAACAATGCAACATCGGGTACGCTAAAATAACGCATGGAAAGATGTTATTAAGTCTGTTTCTTATGATCATCATTACGGTGATTTGTATAATTTCAACGCATTAGTATAACGTTCCTTTAGACGATTTTTTTAAAAAATAATAATCATACTATGATAAATTTGATAAATATAGTGAATGTTGGATAACACATATTTGTTTTTTAGCTGTATGAGGTAATGCATTATCGTGTAACAAATTAGAGCTTTCCGGTTCTCGATATTCTGACCTAATTCTTGCTATCCTCTGTCACAAACATTCCTCAATACCTAAATAGTACTCACCAGTAATAGTTTTACCTTCTGTAACGAATTGATTCATAAAAACAAATAAACATTGTCTTCACTCTCGGCTTCTGCAAACGTAATTTTCTTATTTTCGGTAAATCTGATGATTTTCGTAATATACCCTATTGTTCGGATTCCAAATCATATTTTAAGTATTAAGTATTTTAATATAATTCGAAAATTTAGGATTTCTTTTGGCCATTTTTATAATATTCTTGTAGTAGTCAATACATGTATTTTCTTGATCTTCCATTAGTTTTAAAACACAAACCAAGCAAGAACATTTCTTTTGTTCATTTTTTTTTTTGTTAATATCTCATAAAATTTATCCTTAAACACTCTAAACTTTTTAGCAAGCATTCTATATGTCATTCGAATCTATGAAAATAATTTCGTATACTTTTTCAATGAGTTAGGTTTTAAGCCGGTCTGATCTTCAGTCGTCATTGATTTTTTCTCTGCCATCTTTAAAACGTTCATAACAAATATAAATTTTGTAGACAGAAAATAATCATCGTTGTTATCTTAACGCATCTATTATATTAGTTCTGTGAATTCTTTTCTTTCTCAAGTTTTAAACAAAACTTAAATTTACGTCTTATTTTATTGTAACAAATAATACTGCCATTTCAACTAGCATATTTCAGAAATTACTTGTTATATTTTGACCAAATTTAAAGTATTTGTTTCGAGATAGATATGTATAAATACTAATCTTTAGATTTTAACTCTGAAAATTTCGGCGGAAAAGTAAAATATCTTATACTTTTAGGACAGATCGTGTATATTACTGAATATTTATATATAATGAAAATATATCTGGATTTATCGATAATAATGATCAATAGATATATTTACTATTAACATATTTTAATATAATAATCTATACTTTCTTAAAATGCGTATTAACTGCAATATACAATATTTCTAATCTTATTTTATGCTCAACTAATGAGCTAACATCGATTAACATTAATTATTGATCTAAAACTTTATAAATTATTATCTAATACAAAAAATTTCTATATAATCCCTACAATACCAATACTAACATTTTAAAATAAATATTAAATTAGCATCCGTATCGTATTTTTGATTATTTTTATGAAAAAATTTTTATCAAAAATTTTTTCTCGATCTCTTCCATCCAAAACATCTGTTTTTACATAAATTAAAAAATGAAATGTATTTGTGTAATGAAATAATATAATTCTATTTTCAAAAAAAAAAAAAAAAATAGGTATAGACAATACTCTCGAAATATATAATCAAATAAATTATATTTTTCAAAAATGTTCATATTTTATTATATATCTATATTTATTGAATTATTAAATTTCTCTTTTACTATTATATGTTACAAATATCTACATATTCATCTTCTTTCTTTATGCTTTGAAAAAAGCAGTTTAGTAAGTTAATTCAATATTTTTAAACTTCTTTAACAAATGTTTTCAATTAAATAATTATAAATATGTCACAAATTACTAAAAAAAATCATTTAAAAAGACAGAATAATAATAACGAAACACCTAAACCATAATAAACTAATTAATCTATAATCTCAAATAATTATCAATTTCTTTAGCTACATATTATAAATACATATATAAAATATATCATCAAAGTTTATAACAGCCCATTGCTATGTAAAAGCCTCATCTAATGCTATTAGCTTTTCTTAAATGTTTTTTGAGACTTTTTCACTGTTCCCTATCCGCTGCTAAGTCATCTAAACTTCGCTTCTACTATGCTTCACAATTTTATCTCTCCATTTTTAGTGAGGTCTCTTTCTTGGTCTTTTTTAACTCTTGATTTCTATTTTATAATGATCTTTGTCCACTTATTGTCTTTCTTCTTTCTATGTATCTTATCTACTGTACATCAATTTCACTAATTTTACTTGTTCCATTATATTAACCCTTAACAGCCAAAACGCCACGCGTCGTGGACATAACACTACGTGGACGAGTACTGCAAAAAAAGCTCTCGGCCATTAAGGGTTAATTACTTTCCCATATCCATTAACAGGTTTTCTATTACGTCTAAAAATTGCTAACATTAAATTAATTTCCATATTTCGCTGGTTTATTAACAAAATTTACTTCATTTTTTGTATTCAGTATTCAAGTTTCTGATCCATAAATACAGGCAGGTGATAAACATTAATTATTCACTTTTCGTTCAGACTTAATAGTATTTTTCCCTTCATTTCATTATTTATCCTTCCAAGTGCTGTCCATGCTGCCCTAATTCTCAATCCAATCTTTTGTCGTAGGTCACCATCATACCTTATAATTTTTTAACTTTTCCAAGCACTGACCCTAAAAATATAAATAAATATATCTTGGTTTTCTTCAAAACCGTTGAACATGTTTTTAGTTTATTCGTGTTTACTTTTAATCTAACTCCTCTCCTGTTCTCTGAAAATGTTTTAAATAGCATTTCAGTTTTTCTTATTAATTTTTTACATTAAATAGTTTGTCATATATATATATATATATATATATATATATATATATATATATATATATATATATATATATATATATATATATATATATATATATATATATATATATATATATATATAGATATATATATATATATATATACCTATGTATATACACGAGGGTCGTTTGATAAGTATGGTAAATTTATTTATTGTTTAATTTAGTTAACTAATTAATTTAATCAAATTTTTCAATTTAGTTTTTCTTACTTTTTTACCATACTTATCAAATGACCTCGTATATGTGTGTGTGTGTGTGTATATATATATATAAGTTGTTCCAATATTTTATAGAGTGTCCAAATAAAAGGTATACACACTTTAAATGATTATAAAGTACGTATTTATTTACATATGGTTCATTTTCAAAATTTAAAAGAATCTACAGGAAATTAATATTTTTTTTGTCAACGCCTGATTTCATCCTAATAACAGTTCTGGTCCAAGCACTGCTGATAACGCAAAGTAATGGAATCGCAAACATTAAAAATCATTTCGTACGATATTTGTGCGTATTCTTGTTCAATGATTGCGCTCAATTCGTCGACTTTTTCAGGTTTTGTACCATAAACTTTATCTTTTATGTATCCCCATAAAAAGTCTAGTAGTGTGAGGTCTGGAGAACACATAGAATATTCTACTGAACCTCTGTTTGGAAAATTCTCATGAAGGTATGCCCTTACATCATGATGGTAGTGTGGAAATGTCCTATCTTGTTGGAAATAAAATTTTTCATCTTCAAAGTCCTTTTGAATGCATAGCATGACAGATAACTGCAGCATATTCAAATAAACGGCACCAGTCACACTACCGTCAAAAAAGAATGGTCCAATTAATTCCCTTGCTGATAAACCGCACCACATTATATCTCCTGGTAAATTAACATGATGTTTCTCCATAATTTGCGGATTCTCGGGTATCCAGTAAGTGTAATTGTGGCAGTTAATTGAACCATTTAATTAAAATATAGCCTCATCGCTCCAAACTATTTTTCTTGTAAACTGTACATCCTCTGCACATCTCCTCAATTACCACTTACAAAACTGCACTCTCCGGTCCGGATCATCTTAATTGAAAGCATGGATTATTCTTGGAATGTAACTTTTCCACTTGATTTTGAAATTCCTATCTCACAATCCGCTTGCCGCATAGATTTTCTCGAATTCTGACGATATGTTTCCGTCAACATTTTTTGGTTTGTGGAGCTCATCGATGACCATGATTTTCCGGAACGTTTCTTATTACATTCTGAATAGTTCCACCTACTTCAAACTAATCTCTTATTTCAGTGATGGTAAGTCGCTTAGGAGAATCTGTTGGAAACTCTCTTTTAAACTATCTTTGCACTTTAACTGCGTTTTCAAACTTCTAGTAGCACTTTAAGATAAATTTTCTTTGTTAAGAATTTAGTCTGGCTCAATCCATTATTTTAGATGTATTCAACGTGAAAGGAGTGAAAATTAAGTGAGTTATCAGCTGTTAAAATGTGCATAAATTTTTGGAACATTCTGTATATATATATATATAATAATTTACACAATTTTTCACTGTAATAACCTGCAAATTGTAATCTACTAACTGATAATTTTCTTATTTTTGACATTATAATTTACTAAGAAAAAGGTTTTTACGAATATTCAATTACATTTTATATTAAAACATTTTATTTCTAGTTAAAGTTACAATGTTGATGTTTGTAAAATATTTTTTATTATTAAATATACCTTAATATAATTTCTCTCTCTGCATATATATGTGTATGTATATATATATATATATATATATATATATATATATATATATATATATATATATATATATTGGAATTATCATAATCTAATTTTAAAATGATACCACTAAAAAAATCTCAAATATTGAAAATGACAACTTTCAATTTTTTAAATTAATTAATTTTTTTTAAATTAAAATATATTTTAATTAATTACAGATTACGGTGCATAATAGTTGTCTCATTTTTTAAAATTATAATTTACTTATAAAAGTTTTAAAGAATATTCTGTTACATTTTATAGTATATTTTTTTACTTAACCCTTCCGTTAACAAAAGTTACTATAGTCACCTCACGTCGAACACTTGCTATATATGAAAATTGACTAAAGTCATCCATCAACATTTCACATTAGTTAACAACTCTGTTTTTTTTAATTATTATTCCAAAATGTACTTTTTTACAATTTATTATATATAAATTTGAAATAGCCAGAATAAAAAAAACAATAATTTACATAATTCAACAAAATAGATGATGTTATATTCTACGGAAAAGTTTAATTTGTGGCTCAATTACTCCATACTGCGGTAGCATACTGACGGCTAACTCCGCCATAGCAAAAAAATTAAAATTAATAATGTTAATTTTTACATAACAAATATTTTTCATCATTTCTTATTATTGAAAATATCTTAATATCATATCTCTTTCTTCTCTCTTCATATTTATATATATATATATATATATATATATATATATATATATATATATATATATATATATACGCACACATTATAATTACCTTATTCCCATTAAAATAGCGTTGTCTTTGACATAAATGAACTATCATCATAACTCCACAAGCTATTGTAAAATTTTTCAATAATTATTTATTGTTCAATTTATTTATTCATAAACTGATCCACATTTCGATGCCATTGCCATCATCGTCAAAACTCTGCATTATGAAGATGTTATAATGCTGCACTCGAACAATGATTAAATGATCGTCAAAATGTGTATCAGCTTATAAATTAATAAATTAAACAATAAATAATTATTGAACACCTTTACAAATCTTCTAGTGTTGAAATGATGCAAAGTGAAAAATGTTTTAAACAAATAATAAAAGTGTTCCGTATTGATTTTATAAATATATTTAGAAAATCTTTTTACAAAACTACTATATATTGAACAAAATTATTATTTTAAAAGATTCAAATGCCATTTTATTGTTCGCCTTTATTCTATTTGTTTCCAATAATATTAAACAGCACTTGATATTATTATTGTAAGCGAAAAATTAAAAAGAATTACATAATTTTCAGTAATTTTAAATGTAATTTGCAATAAACAATAAAATATATTCAATTATAAAAAGTTTATGTCATTCTACTGTTGACAAAAACTTTATCAAATATCACTAACTCTTCTTATCTGTATTCCCAAGATTCTTTGATAAGGTATCTTAGTTTCTTTTTAACAGTTGATTGTCATTCTAAAATGATTTTTGTTCATCTATTATATTCTTTTCTTGCTATATCTCATATATATGTTCATTTCAGTGATTTTACTTGTTCTATTAAATCAGTCCTTTTAACTATTTTTGTATCTTTTTACATATTTTCCAATGACGTTTAAGAATTCCTGACATTATCTTACTTCATTAAATTATCAAAAGGTTTTATTTCATTTTTGATTCCATTCTAAGTTTCTGATCCGTAAATACAGACTAGTAACACATATTAGCTATATGCTTTTTATTTCAAGCTAATGATATTTTTTTTATTCATTATATTATTCATCTTTCTAAATATTGCCCATACTCGATTCTCGATATAATTTCTGTATATTCGTCACCATTATATCATATATGTTTGTTACTATTTACCTCAACTATTTTATTTTATCAAATTATTTCACAAACACTGAACCCTCTCAATGTATGTATCTAAATGTATATCTTCTTTCTCTACAAAGCTATTAAATATTATTTCAGTTCTATACATACTTATTTTCAATCCAACTCTTTTACTTTCCTTTGAAAGTATTTCAAGTAAAATTTTTGTCTCTTTTTATTTGTCACTTATAAATAATTCGTGTTATGTAAATCGTAGTTACATCATATATTCTTCATTTATTTTTATATATTTACTGCTGAAGTTAAATTCTTTTATTATATGTTCTAAAACTGCATTGAATAATTTAGACAAATAATTATCTTCTTTTCTGACTTCTTTCTTCCGTCTTGTTTAAATATCCTTTCATTATGATTTCTGCTTTTGTATTTTTATAAATGTCTTTTAATAACTCTAAATAATTTTTACATATATATATATATATATATATATATATATATATATATATATATATATTACCCTTTATCATTCACTGGTATTTGATCATATTCACCACGCTGACAAGGTGGATTGATAAAGATTTTTTACTTAAGGTTTACTCTCTTAGAAAAGTTATTTTCAAAAGGCTAAAGAGTCCTTCCTGCCTTATATATTCGTATAGGAACCAAAAACACTTCTCCTCACTAACAAGCAGTTACAATAATAACTGTACTACCAGTCACTATTATATATATATATATATATATATATATATATATATATATATATATAATAATTTTAAACATTGAAAATTTTCAACTTTTACCTGAAATATTATAAATACTTACCATTTGATCCATTCAAATATCTTAACAAACATTTTTTATCTGAAATTTTATATTTAACTAAATATAAGAAATTATGTAGTCAAGTTTTTATTCTACAAACTTTATTTCATATAAACTTATTTCAAATAAACTTCTCAAATCAACGATTACACAGTACTTTGCATATCCTAAAACTTTCATTATATATATATATATATATATATATATATATATATATATGTATATATATATATATATATATATATATATATAGCAAAAATTGTGAAAGTATTAATACGTTTAAAAATGTCAGCAAATAACATTTATTAAATATTGTTTCGGTCACGTGTAAACAATATTAAACATTCAACTTTATTTAATAAATAATAACTAAACAATTTCACGTGTACAAATACATTTTATATCATATTTTATATATGTTTTATTTCGTACTTCTACGAAAACATTTATACACTTTCACATGATTGAAATGTACATTTATTGTGTTCTTGATAAAGAAATTAAGCAATTCTGAAACAAAACCGCTTCTGATTTTTTTTTCAATTTCGTTTTTTTTCTTCATAATATGCATAATGTTGTGATTTGATATCAATGTTTTAGCATGTTTTCAATTCATACTAAATATTTTTCTATTCGTTCTTATTGTTTTATGTGTTACAAAATGTTACTTTCAAATGGTTTCTACATGTGGCTATTTTTGAATTAATCCTATTTGAATAATATTTTAATAATATTAATTTAAACAAAATCTAATGTTTTATAATTAAGGATAAATGCTATAGAAAATTATAATAATTATCAATATATCTCGTTTATCCTTGATGCTATAAAACACATCTTTAAAATAAATTATAAATTTATTTTAAATATAAATGTGTTATTATTTTAAATTCGATAAAGATTTATCTTTTATTTTTTTTAAGTATTTCACATTACATTTATTATCCTATTTGTTATTAATGTTCTGGTATGAAATTTTAACTGAAGTAATTTTAGAATTATTATAAATTTCATACTCAATATATGATGGTAGAAATCAGTATTAACTGTTCAAATATTATCATTTGATTGAATATTTCTATGAAATTTAAATGTTGATTTCTTATTATAATGAATTTTAAAATTATAATCGTACTTATAAAATCGATACAGAACACATTTTTTAATTTTAAATTATTATTGTTGTTATTATACAACTGTAAAATATGTATATATTACAATATTATATATTATCTATGTTTACACTTCCAAATAATACAAATATACACCATATTACTTCATTGAATATGTACGTCAATAAAATATTTCATCACTTATATTTAAGTTACAGAAAAAATAATATTAAAATTAATTAAATCTTGAAATGAAAACAAGTCACCTAATACCTTAGGTTTTAATTGTTTCGCTTTGAAATCCACATACACATGTGACTTTTATTTACATCAATATCTAAAAAATAATATATGCAACAAATTATTTTCTCGGAATATTTTTTTATTAAAAAATCGCATTATTAGTACGACACACCTTAACTCGTTATTATTATTTTATACATAATTCTCCTAAGCAAACTACATTGATAATAAAATTCAATAAAAAAATTAATTATTTTAAAGTATTAAACAGTACTTACTAATTAGCATAGTAGAACTACATTACCTCCAAATGATATAAGATAAAGAAGTATTTACGCAATTAATTCTTTTCAAACCAGATAAATATTTGTTACTGCAATTAATTTATATCTGTATATATATATATATATATATATATATATATATATATATATATATATATATATATAGATATAGATATAGATATATATGTCATTCATATAAATAAAATAAAATTATAACAAAATAAATTTCATTTACTATATCATTTATTTTATTTTAATTGAAAGATTCTTCACAAAAATAAATAATATTATTAATAATTCTAAATTTTAGTTAAAATCTAAATAAATAATATTTACAGATAATTTAACCAATCATAATCTGTAGACTAATTATTTTCAGAGCGGCTTAAAAGGTGATTGGCACGTTCAGTCCCGTCAAACTACTCCTGTAAGTAAATACACTACGTAGAAATTTAGGACAAATTATATGTATTTGTTGTTCATTATTAAATTATATATATATTTATATTTATATATATATATATATATAATTTCAACTTTCACCAACGTCACGTGTTCTCACAATCTATTATTTATTATCTAAATGTCTTTTAACATTGAGTGGTACACTTAATACTATTTGTTTTAAAACTGTCTCAAATTTATTTTTACACGAATGTATTATCACCTTCAACACCACAAGATGTTATAAAGTATTCAGTAATCACTTTTATTCACTTTCTTTGTTTGTAACAACAATATTCGAATATACATTTGTACAGCGTTACCATAATCAGAACGTTGTGTTATAAAATCTAGACTAATTCTATATATGTTTATGATTACAGCTCTGAGGAACCGGCAGTATTAAAGTGCCTACCTTATGAAAGTTGTACTAACTCTTAATCTCAAATGTCCTAATCGTTGCATGGTTGGTATAAACCATAAAGATTGAAGCATTTTCTGAGTCTCAAATGAGACTGCTTCATTTCATTCGGCCAGCGAAACCCCAAATTGCCAACATAGATACATCTTTCCAAGACTAATTCTTAGTTAAAAACTACTTACATACTATTTTTTAAATATTTCTTATCTTTTTTTAGTTTATCCCCAACTAGTACTCGACTCCTTCTTTTTTATTTTATCACGTGTATGCAGTGCGTATCTATTGTATAAAATTTTACAATGAGCACTTCAGAAATTTAAATGGAAATAAATCAAAAAGTATTTAATTAATTAGTTATTTATTTTTTAGGTTTTAAGCATATTTTATGGCATTAATGATGGAATACAATTTCACTCATATGACCACCACGACTTCGTTTGATATACTATATTCGTTTAGTCCGATTTTTAGTCATTCTTTCACATAATTGTGATCCAATTTCATGAACTACACGTTCAATGTTTATTTTTAATGCTTCTGCTGTTTGTGGTTTATCAGCATAAACCAATGATTTCACATAACCCCATAGAAAATAATGAAATGGAGTTAGATAACATAATCTTGGTGGATAATTTATGGGTCCATTTCGTGAAATAATGGACTCATTAAACTTTTGTTTCAATAAGTCTATTGTTTCCGTAGATGTATGGCATGTAGCATCGTCCTGCTTAAACCACATATCGTGTAAACAATTTTCAATCATTGAAAAAATAATTCATTAATCATGGATCAATAACGCACTCTATTTACTATAACGTGATGTCCAGCTTCATTTGGAAAAAATATGGTCCGATGACACCATCAGCATGTAACGCACACTAGACAGTTTGTTTTTGTAGATGCAGCTGTCTATGTTCAATGACTTGTAGATTACTTTCACTCTAAATTCTGCAATTTTTTTATTTAGTGTTGACCATAAGTTTCACGAAGTGCACAATAAGTTTTATGAACCGAACATTGATTTTTATAATAAGTTTTTCCAATTTTGAAACGATGTTGAACTGTTAAACGTTTCATGATAATTTTCCAAACTCTATTGAGTTGAAATATTAAAATAAACTTAGAAAAAAGTTCAAACATGGCTGCCACCAGCTGCCAAATTTTTGAAATTCTTATTGGAAAATCCTATATATCTGGTTACTTATTTGTATCTGAAAATTCTTATCGGGTGATAAAAACATTTTTTTAACAACATAATTTATTTATCAGATTCTTATTACTTAAAAAAAGTAAATAAACTAAATTAGTATATTACCATTGCATATTCCTTTTTGATTAAAAGTATTCAAAATTTAAGGAGTTCATTAAGGCTCTGAAATTGAGTGAGACATGCATATATTACGCTTTTATATTTCAAATTTTTATATTATAATTATATGCTTTTTGATTTGTTACATGTCCATACATAATAGTATCATGTATATATTTTATAACTATATTTTTTAAAACCCAAAGGGTTTTGCGCCTTACTCCTTTGCTCGTCTACTGTCGAATTTGTTTCTATTAACCAATGTAAATAAATTATAAAAAATAAAACGTTTACAAATCTAAATTAATGCTTATGTGTAGACGATGTTAATCATATATATATATATATATATATATATATATATATATATATATATATATATATATATATATATATGAGTAACACAATTATTATTTATTTTATTCGAAAATCTGTCCAAAAGTATAGATTAAAATTTATCTTTTTGCATTTTTATTGAAATTCAGTATTTAATATTAGTGTACTTCGGTAATTATCGTAAAACTTCAGGAAGGTTCAGAAGGAAATTTTCACATCTCTCTGTAAATTTAAGACGCAGTACCAATCTCTTTTAAATAAAAGGTATTATTTTTGACAGTAAAAAAAAGCTAAACAAATTTCAGTTCATTGGACGATAATCTGAATTTATTGTACGTGATTTATTTTTGAAAACTTTTATGCTTTCATAATAATTAAAATATATTTTATCTGTTATTTATTTAATTAATTCTATTGTCCTATACTGTAATCATCTTCTAGTTTATATGTGGCTCAGCTTTAATTATCCATTTTATGGTCTCGTACGTAGTTCTTGTTCCTAAATTCTTATCAAAAGCAAGAGAATCGTTTGAACTTTTTAATATATTTTTTAGAATATTATTTGCTGTATAAATTACTGTGTAATTCATTTCTTTTTGAACTCATAATATACCTGTTGTATACTAAAAGTAATAAATTAACTTTTGGAATTTTCATATTATTTTTTTTTGTTTATATCTATTTTGAAAGATGTATTATTTTTTAGTTTCAATTATATTCTTGAAGATAAATAAACATATATAGATTTGCATTACAAGAAAAAAAGAATTGACCACTAATTATAGATGGATTAAATAAAAACAAAAAAAAAAAAACGTATAAGTAGTTCTTAATTAAAAATCAGTTTTGACTAGTAAAATGTCTCACTGTGAGTAACCTGGAGCTTCGCTAGACTAATGACTAAAAACAGTTTACATTTGGGATTCAAAAAATACTTTACGATTTATATCGAACCATGCAACCGTCCAGATCATTTGAGATTCAAGTGCCAGTACTCCTATGGGGTAAGCACTCTAGTACTGCCGGTTCCTCAAAGCTGCAACCATACGCGTGCAGAATTATTCTAAATTTTATAACACATTGCTGTGGTGATAATGGTATTACCGTCGAAATATGCATTAAATTATTGTTATTATTAACAGAGAAAGTGAATAATAAGTAATTATTGAACACTTTTTAATATTTTGTGGTATTGGAAGTGATACATTTAATATTTTATGCCTCTATAGTATTTTCAAATTTTCTATAAATTCTTAATATATTTCAATACATTCTTTTGCAAAATTTACGTTCATCTTAATTTTTTTGTTAATTACTAGAAAGCAATAAAAGAAATATTAATTTTGATACTATGACAAATTCACTCTAACACAAATGAATTTTCTTACCAATATCAAGAGATATTATAAAAGTATCTAGTAATTACTTATCACCTTATTTGTTCTTAAGCTAATATACATTTCGATATTCATCTCATCATCGTCAGAACTTTGCAATATAATATAATATAAAACTTATAAAAAATATATAACTATAATAATTAGTATAGTTGTTATAATACAACGGGATAACGATGGTGGTATAACTGTCGAAATGTATATATGCTTATAAATAAATAAAGTAAACAGTTACTGATATTTAAATACCTTTATAATTATTTTGGGTGTTGGAGTAATAAACTGTGTTAAAATAATTAATCTAAATAACAGAAATTTAAATTTTAGTGAATAATTTTACGATAATTACCGTTATGCAATTAAAAATAGAGCTAATTTTGAAATAAATTCTACTGTTTAATTATTTAAAAATATACATTTTTTTATTTAAATAAAGTTGTAATTGACAATCCAGATAATTCTATAACCTTTCATGAATTGATTATTTATATTAATGGTCAATATTTATAGTTAAATAAAAAAAATACAAATGAAATAGTTTAAATTTATGATATCTATTATTTTTAACACATTATTTATTATTTAATGCCATATATATATATATATATATATATATATATATATATATATATATATATATATATATATAATATAAATATATTTATATTAATTATAAAAATATGTTTTTAATTTGTATGAAACTAGTAATCTAAATTCAAGTATACTAATAAAATAAATTAGATCAATTATTAAATGGATTATAAATAAAATCTTTTGTACAACTGTCAAACACTTTTTTACACTAAAATTATATTTTAGAACTATTGTATGTATACTTAAATAATTACATATACATACATATATATATAAATATATATATATATATATATATATATATATATATATATATATATGTACATGTGTGTATATATATATATATATATATATATATATATATATATAAAGAAAGAAAAAGAAAACGAATATTAATTATTTGTTGTACTCAAAAATATTATATTAACACATTACCGTCCGGCCACCCCTAAACATGTGTTTCGTGATAGACTACTATAAATCCGTTCACGCGTTAACGCGTGTTTAGTTATATGAACTCTTGACGCCAAAAATATATATATACAGCTATATTTTTTCTAATTATGTCAAAAGATGGTTGCATATATACTCAAAATAGTGGTTACTTATTAAAAATTATGAAAAATATTTCAGATATTTTAAATAAAGTAATCTCTATCCCTAGTAAAGTTCTGTTTTTTTGGGAATAAAATCGAAATTGGTTCTCTTATTTTTTTTCTAAGTACTTCTGTATATAGAATATAAACTTTACGTAATTTATCATATTTTTATCCCTTCTAGATGTTTTTTTTATAATAAAGTATCTCTTTTTTGTAATTTATCACGCTGGTACACTCATTACAGATTTAAAACCACTATTATATTTACATATATCTATGCATTGAACACTTTTATAGGTAAATATGAAATTTCATTTCAAAATGTTCATTGGTTTAAGAATTACATCGATTGTATGAAGAAGTTATTTTGTGCATTTTTTGCGAAATTCGCCGGACTCTAGATGAAGTCTAGCGCGAAATACTGCGGACCGTAATGTGTTAAAATAAGATTAATATAAATTAATAATGAAATTTAAATATATAGAATTATTATTTTAATAGAACATTAACATTTTTTTTACTTTTAATATAAGAAACAAATATTTAGGAGATTTAAAAAGTCATCAATTATTTTTATAATTAACGCTCTCTGTCATATATCATTGAAAACAGTTATAAATAACAAAACAAATTAATTTATTTTATCTATATTACTTTCAATTACAAGTTTAAAAGTAAAAACTGTTCATGATAAAAAAATAAATTTGTAATATAAAAAATGGAATTTTATATATAACTATCGGTAAACATGTAAAAAACCAATGTCTTGATAGATACATATATAACATTATCTTATATCAATATTATGATTGATATATTTCAACATATTTCATCATTATCAATCTTCTATCCTCTGATGAATGAAGACCTCTTCCAAAACTTTTTATTTCGTCCAATTCAATGCTGTTCTCTTCAACTACATACCGACAAATTCTCTTATTTTTCTGTTCCATTTTCTCACGGGTTTCATTCTAATCGTTTTTAATCTCTATATTTCTTATCTATCGGTTGTCTTTTGTTATTAATATATGATAACCCGAATTCCATTTTAAACATCTCGTTTTTGCTTTAAGGTCCGTATCTTTGGCTTTCTCTTTAATTCACTCGTTTCTATTACTTGTTAACCTAGCATACATCTATCAATGCTTTATATTGTCTGAAATCGGTGAATTATTCTAACATTTAAAAACAATTTTGCACTGTTATAAATGAGAACAGGTAGAATGCATTGACAAAAACTTTTTTCCTTAAAATAGATGAACATTCCTCTTTATTATTTAAAAATTTCTTTCTAATTAATACCATTCAGTTTTTATTCTCCTGTTCAGTTCATTTATAAATATTATTTTTTTATTAATGAGTTATCTTAGGTACATATACATTTTAACTTCTTCTATTTTTACTTTTTTTTTAATTTGCTTTTCCTCTAATCTGAAATTTCATTGCATACATTAATTTCTTTTATATATTATACATATATAAATATATATATATATATAAATACATATATATGTATATATATATATATATATATATATATATATATATATATATATATATATATATATATATATATATATATATATATATATATATATATATATATATATATATATATATATATATATATATATATATATATATATATATATATATACATATATATATATATATATATATATATATATATATATATATATATATATACTTTTGATTATATTCCTTGTAAAACCTAGGCCTCTCTGAACCTAACAAGGCTTTTTTGTCAAAATTCGGAACCGGTTATATTTTTACAAGATAAGATTATCATTTCTACGCCCGTTCAATCCCCAACAATTTAAAGTTCAGTTGACAATTATACATGCCACTAACATATACATTACATACATACATACATATATATATATATATATATATATATGTAAATAAATATTTTTCATAGATATGGATATGTTAATAAATTTCATTTATAATTATTGAATATAAATACTGCTTTTTATACATGTTATACTAATCAATTACTTTTCAAATAAATCTTCTCCACCAAAATATATTTGGCAGGTAATTTTCCAGGCAAGTAAATATATATTACCATGCATTTAATGTCATAAAAGTATCATTATTTGTTAATTTTATGTTAGTTTTTAATTTTCAATATTCTTTTGTAGTATAAATATATATATATATATATATATATATATATATATATATATATATATATATATATATACAAAATTCTATAATAGGTAAACAATTGTGCGAATAATAATTTTTACACAAGTTTTATCAAATAATACAAAAAGTACATAAATAATCATCTATCTCTTTATTTTTCACTTTGAGACTTTTTTAACAAATATGATTAATCAACACATTTATAAATAAAACACTTTACAAATAACTATACACACACTACACATATACTTGTAGTTACACGATATTCTATTGCTTTGTTCAGCAATAACACTGGTCAGTCACAGAATATTTTTATTTAAAAATGTTATTTCCTGCAATAATTAATGAAATATCCAGTTAGTTTTCTATTATATAAAAAATATATAAATATTAAAATAAATAAACACTTTATTGTATAAATATTAAAATTTAACAATCAAAAATATTTTTACAAAATTTAAGATATACATTGTATGTATGCGTGTATGTATGTATGTATATATATATATATATATATATATATATATATATATAACTGTATTATTGATTAGTTATTTATATAAAAAATATTTTATTAATATTCATAGCTATAGTGACATTAGTTCTTAACATGTTGACTTCTTTATCGCTAATATTTAATTAACACCCACATTTCATTGTAGTCTTTCACCTATTTACAATTTACATCTTTATTGCATAATTATATTTGATAGTGGAATTTAATAAATGCTACTTTCATTAAATATTATTTATTAAAACAATGCATACAGATGACAAAAAATTGTCATTTTCACGTTTTTCATTGGCTTTAGTTGAATTAAAAAATATTCAACTTCTATCATTTAAATGAGACTTCAAGATTTATACATACATTTACTTACTTACTATCATTTACTATTTTTAATATATTTCAATCTCATTTGTATTATCTTATATATATTAAAGACAAATAATTTCAATTTAAGATAATTTTAATATTTCAATAAGTTTTCTACATTTATATATCAGCTTTTGACTATCTCTAAAATATTTATATTAAATTTGATGTCTTGTGTTTTACAAACAGATATATATTTTTTCTATGCAATGTCCGAATAATTAAAATATCACTTATTTTAGTAGTATTTTTAAAAATATAGTATGGAAATCAATGTGTTAATCAATATTCATCGATATCGGTATATTTAAATTATTCACTGATTCAATAAAAGAAATCAACATTTGTCGTAACCATTACATAAGATAAAATATTCACCAAAAAAAAAAATACGAAATTTTCTATTATATTATTTCTACACATACATAATTTCTACCTTCATAGTATTATTTTTTGTTGCTACATTTATATTATTGTTATTATTTATTTTGTCATTTAAATACATATCGAAACTAATGATGTCTGTAACGTTCGTTTCGCAGGTGCCAGAAGGATCGAACGGAGCGCACGGAGCCCAATCATGTTTCGTACAGATACGCAAAAAAGAACCACCGCATCCTATACGTGTTGCCAAAACAATCGATGTAATCGCGCGTATCACATTCCCCGCCGCCTTTGCCGTCTTTTTAATCTTCTTCTTCGTACACTACAACAAGAACTTCACATAAAATTTTATAATCTTAAATAGTTATATAGTTAAATTTTACAAATATGGCAGCAGCATTTCACCCAGCCACGATCATTCACACATTTGTACATATGCACGCATCTACACAATAGCTATTATATAAATATATATATATATATATATATATATATATATATATATATTTATATATAATGATAGTAACGGCTATTTTCTTTTTATCTCAAAGTAGTTTTAAAATAAATAATACATGATCCGGTATTTGTTCAGTAATTTACAGCACAGTACAAATTTTTACTTATTAATTAAAAAAAATTTCGTTTTTACCTAGATATATACATATACATACATATATATATATATATTCATTCATATATATATATATATATATATAAATATATATATATGCATAATAAACTATAACAAAATTAAACAATGTACATAATATCCAAATTGATTCAATTTAATCTACAACACGTTACTCAAATTATAAATTTATATCTACAAAATGTATACTCTTTAATTTAAATACATAACATTTAGAAATGTAAAATTATATAACAAGGAGACGATATCTTGATATTAAAAAAAATAAATTCTAAAAAAAATCCAGATCATGTATAACATAAAATATTATTTAAATTAAAATTTAATTTTCACTTCACTAAATAATAATTTTAGTTCTCAATAAGTATTTTTTTAAAGAAAGAAAAAATATAAATATAAGCAATTCATTACAGAGAAAATATACTGTGCTGTCATTTACTAATATAATTTTATCAATTTTATTGAAAACGACATTATTTTATTTTATTTTTGCATAACAACATAAGTTGTTTTTTTTTTGAAAAAAATGTGATTTAATTATATTGAAATCAAAAGCAAAATCAACAACGAAAAATATATACACAAACAACTAATTCATTAAAAATGGCAGTAATAATAATAAACATTCTAACATTAATTAGAAGGTGTTCATAATTATACTTGTGTTATATATATATATATATATATATATATATCCATTTTGTTTATTGTGTTATTTTTTTATTTATTTTGATCAGTAAAAATAAGATGAAAAAGTAGCACTACATTTAATATTTATGTTTAAATTTGATATTTATAAGTACAATTTAATTAAAATAATTATTAATAACATTTTCTATACAAAGATACAAAAATTAATAATAAACCAGTATATTTTTTTAATGAAAATTATATTTAAATTTACTTAACTATAAACAAATAAAAAATATTTATATTATTAACATAAAAGTTACTGTATATTTATTTAGTTTCATAAAATTTCAAATTTCATATTAAAAAACGTTAGTATATATTATTAAATGATACTCATATATCATTATTATTAAATAATTTTATTTATCAGATTATTTAGAATATATATATATATATATATATATATATATATATACATATATTAAAATAAAAGCAAAGTTGAATTTGAACACCACTAATAATAAAAATGAAGGTCTTATATATAATATAGTTATAAAGCAATACCAATTGAAAATAAAACATTATTCAGATTATGCCATAGGAATTAAGCTTAAATAAAAATAATAAACAATAAAAATTATAATCATATTAAAATACAGTTCTACAATACAATTAGTAGTTTCACTTTATAAATTGAAATAAAATTTCTATATAGTCAGATACGGTCTGAATTCAACAAGCTATGCAATAGTATCAGATAATATGACCATATTCCAGCTTATAAAGAAAATAAATGTTATTACATCAGCCATATCTAGAAAGCAAAAATGAAAATGCATTGCGTGAATATAATAAATATATACATTAACCAACATATGATACTCATTTGAGTCCAATTGTTACATAAATATATACTTTAATGGATAAATTTATCTCATTTTAGGCTTTTTAAATGTTACACACATGTAAATATAATAATATAAGCTAGTTATAAGTATTCATAACATACGAATTAAATATTTTAAAAAATATATTTGCCATGAATAAAATTTAATAATTATATTTGCATATTATATATCTATGTGAAAAACATTATGTGCATATATATATATATATATATATATATATATATATATATATATTTATATATGTGTGTGTGTGTGTGTATGTATTAAGTATATGAATAGGTATACAAATTATTTTAAATATTATAATCAATATATCGATGAATAGAAAGAATTTTGGACTTTTTAATGTATATTTTAATATAAAATTAAATTTATTATTGTGTATGTATACATACAAACTTATATATATATATATATATATATATATATATATATATATATATATATTATATATATTTATATTGTGTGTGTGTGCATTTTAAACAGAAATACAATTACTAAAAACGTATGTCTTTACATTATGCAGTTTGGTACTGTGGCAAATTCACTTTATCATAAATGAATCGCTCCCTCTTCCTCTCTGAACATTACAAGATGGATGCAAAAGTGTTCCATAATTATTTTGTGTTTACTTTATAAGTTAATGCATATTTTAATGATCATGCCATCAACGTTAGAACGCTGCTTTATAAAATCTAGACTGTTTCAAGATACAAGAAATTTTATTTTGATGTATCAAATTTTTATGATTTTATATATATATATATATATATATATATATATATATATATATATATATATATATTAACTTATAACTATTATAGTTTGTCTGAATTAGTTATATACTAAAAATTATTTAAAAAAATACTAAGTGATTTTAAATTTTATTGAAAGAAATTAATCAATTTAAAAATATAATATAAAAAATTTTTACAAAGGCAATTAAAAAACATTTTTTTTTCAATTATATGTCCATTTCAATATGAAAACTAGTCTATTCTATATTCAGTTTTTTGCTAAACGCGTTCAAACATCTAACAGTTTATTTTTCTAAACCTCAGTTATCATTATCTTCAACTCATTCATTGTTTTCGATAAGAATTACATACACTGAATCACTGATAAATCTTTATAAAAAAAAGTTCATTGGGATTAAATCAGATTAATACGGAGCCCAACATATGGAACTTCCATGTCCAATAGTTAAGGAATTGTGTGTTCAAGAACGAAAGAACTTCATTTTAAACATAAGCGAAGGGTCCATCCTGCTAAAAAATTACATTTTCTTTATTACTAAATAGGTATAAGCCAAACTACAACAAATCACCTTAAACAATACCTGTAACAAAGTTCCCAATATATATATATTTGTTTTTTATATTATCTACGAAATTTTCATCGAACCGTTATTACTGATTCTATAGAATGAAACGTAAGGACACAAAATTATTTTTCTTACTAAATAGTGATTTAATAAACACTGAAAAAATAACTTTCATAGGATTAAAAATGTACTTGTCACTATAATCAACATCGTAGAAAAATATATTTGAGTTACTTTTTAAAATGGTATAGATAGAATATATTCATGTTAGTCATTTTCAACAAAATATTTTTTTTTGAAATCGTTTATATCTTTTATAATCACTCTAAATATATATATATATATATATATATATATATATATATATATATATATATATATATATATATATATATATATATATATATATATATATATATATATATATATATATATATATATATATATATATATAATGATACTTTTATATTGTTTAGTTATAAACCTAATTGTTCAATTTTCAAAAAGTTGAAAAATCTTATTTCTTCTTCCAATTTATATAACTATCTAATTTAACGTATAGAAAAACATTGAATAACATTTATGTAATATACATCGATAGGAAAATAAAATCTATTCTTGTTCATATGATATTCACTACTACATAATGTATTTGTCGAGAATCGAAAAACGATGTCGTTATACTATTCGATAATGATTTGCCATACAATTAGTCTAGCCAGTGTATTAGTTCTTCATTTTAATTATAGAGTTAGTGGACTAAGAACAGAGTTTTTCAGTTAAATATCATGTGATATTAAGTGTTATTAATTTGTTGATTATTTCTGTATCGAACTGTGTGTATGAATTTGATGCTCGTATATTGCAAGTGCACCTGAGTTTTTGTTCTATTATATCTCAAAAGTGTCGAAATAACATTTGAATCGGAACTATGAACGAAATCAGTACGATTTTTGTACGTAATTAATCAATCTTATACAATTCTTGTAGATATTAGTTTTGATATTTGTTGATAGAATAATGAAGTGTAAGAGAATAGATGAAAGATAAAAGAATAAACTAAACATTTATTTTACTCACTTTGTCCATTATCAAAATGCAGGATATTTGAATAAGCTATTCATTGTGATATATATATATATATATATTATAAGTCAATTTTGAAAATATAGCTAATCTTTTTCTTCTTTGCTCTTTTTTTATAATTAATCGCACTTGGGACTCTTGTTATTCAACCGATATAACTTTAGTGATTTCTTGAGTTTTTCTAATTCTTCGTTTCTTCTTTCGATGATAAACGCAAGAAAAATTTTAAAAAACATGGATAAAATTTTTATTTCGTAATTTTAGACTCCCATTTCCAGTGCCATATGACTGAGAGTATTTATTCGTAATAATTTATGTTGTTAATATATATATATATATATATTATATATATATATATATATATATATATATATATATATATATATATATATATGGTTATGAATGTTTGTGTATAAGAGCTTGTGTTGCGTATATATGTGTGTATTTATGTTAAAGGAAAAGATTTATGTCAGTTGAAAATACATTAAATAAAGATAATTAAAATTAACTAGATTTATAATGTTACTATCGAGAA
Organism: Neoneuromus ignobilis; assembly: GCA_029203775.1. Taxonomy (NCBI): domain Eukaryota; kingdom Metazoa; phylum Arthropoda; class Insecta; order Megaloptera; family Corydalidae; genus Neoneuromus; species Neoneuromus ignobilis. The sequence continues at coordinate 43,632,260 of CP092091.1, forward strand.
CAATCTTTACTTCATAACACAGCGTATTGTCAATTATGTTATGGTCACCAAAATGCTATTCAATGAATAAGTGATTATTAAATATTTTTATAAAATCTTATGTTGACACGTTTGTGCTAAAATAACGAAAATGTATACAATCAAAAAAAATATTATTATTAAAATAAATAGGTGTTTAAAAATGTAATTATAAGTAAAATTCATTAAATAATAAAAACATAAAAAGAACATTTTCTATTCCTAATTAAATAAAATTATTTAATTTTTGTATTACTAGATTTTTCATATTTTAATAATCATTGATATAAATATAAAAAAATCATATAAATATCACATAGTAATCAAATTCAATGTTTTAAAATATTTTTCTCTAGCTATATATTACTTTATTTAATCATAAACTGATTTTCAATTGCCACAGTACATGTTCCTTTCCTATCATATTATATGAGGCATAAAAATATTTAATTTTAATAATATTTTCATATACTTATTACAAACATACATTAACTTTATATATATATATATATATATATATATATATATATATATATATATATATATACTTATATATAAGTGTTTTTTAAGCGTGATAGAAATTTAAATTTATTTCAATGTAAATTTGTATCAACCTTAAAAAACAACACATAAATACATACATACATACATATATATATATATATATATATATATATATATAAATATATATATTCATATACATATACACACATACCTTCATATATGTGTATATAAAACAAATTTAAAATGGAATAGTACTTCTAAGACAAACGAATAAAAAAAATGTCAATTGATCAACATAACTGATTATTTTCTGAAAATACAATTAAATAAAATAATATACATGAATTTTAATAATTTATATATATATATATATATATATATATATATATATATATATATATATATATATATATATATATATATATATATATATATATATATATATATATATATAAAATTAAGTTTATACTCTTTTGATATTCAATATTGAAATGCATTTTCGATATTTAAAAAAGCATATAAATTATATTTTGTTTATTTCTAAATGAAGTTATAGTTATTATATTATAAGTATTTTTTTAATAAAATAATATGTTAATTCTATTGGAGTTTAAGTAATTCTAGCATTTACTTTAATTGACATCATTTTATATTTTAAAAGACTAGTATTATATACACTTATAGATATAGTATTAGATATAAAATTATTTTACTTTTGTATGTAATTTGCTAATTTTAGCAAAATATTTATAATATGAAAAAAATTCAACATAAATAACAACAAAATAGTAATACCATTTTCCAACTTTCTTTATAAGTTTTATTTGTATATTACTACATTTGTATATATATATATATATATATATATATATATATATATATATATATATATATAAATAAGAAAATATGTTACATCATTTCTATATCTTCGTTTCTTTTTTATTGGCTTTTAATGAAACAGTTTTAGTAGTATATTACTATTGCTTTATATTAAAGATAAAAAGATATAAAGAAGAATTCAGTAAAAATAATTAAATTAAAAAATAAATAATGGAAGTTGAAAACGAAATTCAAATGAATTGAAACAATTAACAACTTTTAATTATTTTTACTTACAAAGTGGTACAAATTGAATAATAAGATATTAAAATTTACTAAAAAAAATACTAAAAAAATGTACATCTGAAAGTATATAATTGAAAATGTTAAAAAAATATATATTTGAATCTTATTATAAGTATAATAAAAATCTATCTTTCTATCTAATAAAAAAATATTATTTATGCAACAACAGATATAATTTATAAAAAGAAATCGTTTGTCTTTGATGAACTACACATACATATATATTTTTGCAAATTTAATCACATATATTTACTAAGCGGCACTTATTTTTGCATATATTTTGCACCAAAATATTTGATAAGTTAGTGCAATAGGTAATTAATTTTAAAAAAATTGATATCCATTGATGTGACTCAAATACACTTTTTAATAGTATAATTATTATTCAGTTATCGAATTTTATTGTAAAAACAAATATGTTAATGTTTAAAAAATATTTAGTTTGTTGATATTTATATAATTTGTTTTTATATTTTTTAATAGTAATTATGTTAATATTTATTTGTAAAATGTTTTATATAGTCAAAGAACTATTTTTCATTATCTTATAATATACTTAAATCTGACAATGATGAAAAGTGTGAATTCACAAACTGCGCTTTATGTTAGTAATATATAATTATTAACAAACAATAAATAAAAATTAAATAGTTTACTGTATAAAAAATAGATTTATATATTAATAACTAACACATATTTTCATACGTACATTATATATATATATATATATATATATATATATATATATATATATATGTATAAATAATATTTTATATTTTTTTGTAAAAACAATATAAAGTATTCCTTTATCGTAAAAACGATAAAAAAATATATGAAGCCTAAACCATGTACAAGAGCAACAGTTACATTATTAGAATGGCTACACATAATTTACACTTTGCTTCGAAATGTGTTCAAGTCAGAGAGTTAATATTTTATGAGCAAACTAAAGTGAATAAATGAATATAGAATCGTTTTTTTTTTAATCTTTTTTATACCATATTGCTTTAATCTTTTAAAATAATACAAATAAAATGACAAAGACAAACAACAAGAAATCCATAATTAGCTTTAATACTTTAACAAATTTTCTTCAACATAACTAAATTACAACCCAACACTGCAAGGTATTATAAAACCTTCCAGTTATCACTTATTGGTCACTCTATTTATTTCGAAATTGACAAGCATTTCGATAATCATACCATCATCATCAGAGCACTAAAAATATAAAAATTATAAAACCTAATTTCATAATACAACGCTCTATCGATTATTACATAATTATCTAAATGTTCATTAGCTTCAAAACAAATAAAGTGAGCTATAAATAAAAAATAAATAACCAAGACGCAACCTCCCATGCAGAACCTAGGTCTCTCACAATGTCAGAGCTCAGTGACAGTTATGTTTTTTTATGAAATGTGATCAAGCCCATGCCTAACCCATAACTTACAGAAAACAATAAACGATTATAAGTAACTTTTATAATAACTTGTGGTTTTGATATAAATAATTCATGTGTGTGAATGTATTTTATATTAATCCTTTGAGTTCCAGACGACTTATCCATACATATGTGGATATATCCAAACGTAATTGAACACAAATATATGATTATGGAAAGAAAATGTATCTCGGACCATTTTTAAATAAATTTTACTAAATTCTGACACGATATTTGCAACATTTAGATTACATTTATTTTATATAAAACAACAAATAACTTAAAGCTTGCAAACAGAAAAATAAAATATATACACAATATTAGAAAAACATTAAATACTAACTTTCATTTACAGACATCTAAATTTATTTTCTTTCTTTACGAATTATCTCTATGATTTTTATTATTCAAAACTATCAAGAAAGAATTTAAAAAATAGAACTAATTTTTATTGACATTTATGCTATATTACACATAATCTGAGTTCCACTTTTGGTGGGACAAAAAAATATCCAATTTATATAATATTTTAAATAATTTTACATAGGTAGTTCATAAAGTAAATACTAAAATGGAAAAAATGTACCTTCGACAATAAAGAAGAATAAACGATCACTCAGATGTGGGATTTAATAATTGTGCAGTTAGGTTACACAAAGAAAAGCGCGATAACTCTCTTAACAATTTTCGCAGTTACACAGAAAAGCGAAATTGCGTTTCTGGCGTTCAATGGATTAATGTAAAAATTTATACAGTTTTCCTTTCTAGGAATCCGCGTGACGAAATTTTTTTTTAGATTTCTTTCTAAATTTATAATTAACTATGTATTAAAGATAGATTTAAAAGAAATACACTGCGAAATTATTGCCATTGCTTATTATCATTTAATGTTAGCAATGTGTATAAACATATATAAGGCCTCCTTGTATTATATATTTTTTTTAATATTAAATATATATATATATATATATATATATACATATACGTATGTATGTCTATATGTGTAAATTCAGTACATATATAGGGTGGTCCAATAAGACTGAAAAATAGTAAAGAATATTTAAAGATAGTAAGCAGGTTAATGAATATTTTAACTATTCAGTCTCATTTGGGCCACCGTATATATGTGTACATAAAATAATACTACATTCATAAACTATCGTCTCAACAAATAGTTTACTTTATGAACATTGTATTTATTGAAAAAATACATAAAGTTGTATATAGCATCTTTTTTATGAAAGTTTTTAAATACGTATTATATCTTAAAATTGTAAATGAAACAAATATTTATCATATGAAATTTACGTTTTTGACATTATAAAACATGATGTTAGCATAAAATTCGAATTAGTGCATAAATTATTATGTGCTCTTTTATTTCAACGCCATATAATTGATTGTAAATTTATCTTGGTGTTGTTTTCAATGTTTTTATATTATTATTTATTCTATTGTCTTTTACAAATATTAAATATATTTTAGGAAATAAACTTTTCTAATAAAAAAATAATTATATAATGTACAAAAAAAAACTTATTGAAAAACTTTTTACTAATATTAATATATAAATTTAATGCACATAATATGATCAATTTTTACTATTTATTTCACTCTCCGTCCTTCTCGTGTATAAATTTTATGTATTTTATGTACATAATACTTAAATATGACGTATTGAAACGTTCATTTCAAATTATTTATCATCTTCTTATTTTTAATTATTTTTTTTAGAAAAGTAAACATTTGTTTTATATTTATTACAAATTTTCTGCTATATAACAATTGTTATTTGAATTTGAAATTATTTAATTAAATTACCTCAGTGTATTTTAAATAAACCAATCGTATTAATTTAAATATTACAAATATAATTACGTTGTACTTATTAAATCTAGTCATAATGCAAAATTACTTAGTTGTTTGATATTAATGACAATTTTAAATATAAATCAATCTCTTGAGAAGAATCAGAGTGTCACAATAACAATGCTGTACGCTCGAATGCATATATTTGACATTGATTATTTGTTTATAAATATATAAAGATGTCAAAAGATCACCTCAATTTTTATGTAAGAATATTATTAATTAAACAAAATATTCATTTGAAACGAAATACATAAAAATATATTTCGTTTTTTATTAGATAAATAGAAATGTTCGAAATAATTCTCTTATAAAGAGTATTTATTCAAAAAGGTGACCATTTTTTGTGTTGCCTTATAATTATTTTAAGCGTTGTATATTTTAACGAAAACTTAAATTTGTTGATCACTTAAAATATTTTATATTTTTCTCTATATTCTTATAATATTTTAATCACATAAATCGACTGTGCAGAGTGTGATACTGAATAAAAAAAATATATCAACTTGCAAAGTATGAACTGAATTAATATTAAAAAAATAAACTCATAATGAATGTGTACTGTTATTAATAATTGTGGTGATCGTTTGAAAATTATAAATAGGTATATTGTTTTCAATATAGTTTATGAAAATTTTATGAATGTTTTAAAAATTTCTCTTAATTATGTTATATTTTAAAAAATGTTATAAGTATTTACCGATAACAAAAAGATATATATATATATATATATATCAAAAACATACATATTATACGTAGGTTTATTTTAAAATAATAATTCTTTCATATATTGCTTTCTACCAGTATTAAAACGATTGCATAAATGAAAAAGTTTATTAAAAGCATTAAAAACCTATACTATAAACAATCATTATTTTATTTATTTTTTTATAAATGTGCATAATATAATGTTTCTATTTCATATTTGTTAAATTGAAATATTCGCAAAACAATATGCATAACACAGCAAATACATGGAAATGTAAAATTGTGGAAATAAGTACATAGAATATATTAGTTTTTGTTTTCTCGTAGGAATAATTTTATAATATTGTATACATGAATTGAATGGTGATATAGATTTGTGATAGTTTAATATTACGAGTATAAATGCATTAATATCAACATTAAATTGGCTTTTAATGTCAATTAAAAATTAAACAAAATATATTCTTAATAACAAGATACCATGCCTACAACAAAGATCTGAACTGAAAAATATTCTACTGTTTGTAGTGCTTTCATTCATAATTTCGTAAAGTAAATTATTCTTATATATAAATAATTAAATAAACAATTGACTATAGTTGGTTTAAAAAAATGTAATTGAACGTAGGGAATGCCGTTTGAAGCCGATTCTAAATCTAATTCAAAATATTTGGAAAGTGATTCGAGTAATTACTCATTAAAATTCTCTCGTATTTCAATTGCATTACAAAAAAAGGAAAGAAAAAAAACTATATAAATAACGTTTTTAATTGTGAAATGTATTATTTGCTTGCATATTAAAAAGGAAGTCGAAATAAATAATGCACACAATATAAAAAATAAACTATTGAATTAAACAAACATAAAAAAAATGCTTAAAAATAATTTCATATTTTCTTCAAAAAAATTTAAATCCGCTCAAAACGATGCACTATTTCATAACTCGAATAGCAAATAGACATTTTTTTCAAGCGTTCTAAGGCATGGTGTATATATATATATATATATATATATATATATATATATATATATATATATATATATGTTCAATTAAAAATACGCCACTGTATAAATTATCCATGTTAGTGCTGTAAGAGTAAAGATCATGTCATTTTTTAATGAATAAATACACGGGTATAAATTAATAACGAAACGAAATAATTTTTAAAAACTATTTTCAACCAAAGTACGAATTGCATATTTAGTTTATGTGAACAAAACTGAAATTTTTAATTAGTACAATGGCCACACAGCGTACAAAACGATTATTGTATATAATCCGTAAAAATATAAATAATTCCATACGCTTTCACCTTCTGTTTAATATAATATTCGTTTCTTTAACAAAAAATATCAAAAGACAGACCTTACGTTATAGTAGTTACTATAAACTTATAAATAAAAAAGACAATGCAAAATCTACTGGTAGATGTTATTTGTGAAAAATGGCATGATTTGTTTCAAAACAATTAAATTCTAACTAATAGAGATACTTGTAATGACCAAAAACGGTGTTATTTTCTACAAAATTAAGTACTTTTTTAATTCTTAAATTAAATACATAATGTAGATTTCACGCATTTTTGTATTACTCTTGTGAAATTGTTTCAGCTATGTATATTAATAAATAAAATATGAAAAGTACACTTGCTAAAAACAACTCGAGACTATTTTATTTATATGTAGAAAATATGTTTATTTTTGATATACAGAAAATTCTCGTGACAGAATCGTTTTTAGAAAGTGAATGAAGAAGATCAAACCTAGCGACAGGAAAAGAGGAGGAGTAAAAAAACACAATAAAATACCTCGTTTATAAATACAAACAAATTTACTAATCGTACTTATTATCTTTTTAACGTGACTGCTACAATGAAACATTTTTAATTGAAGTAAACAACAAAAGTCGATAATCATATTTCATCATTCAGACATATGTGAATTTATTCATTTACATTTTATAATTAAGATATCAAATGAAAATCGTATTCAACAAAAATATTTCTTATAATACATTGTATTTAATACCACAAATAGAAAAACAAATAAAATCGATCTAAAAACAGTATTCAATAGTCATTTTGTTTACTTTAATCACTGATGAGAATTTCAATGATCATGCTATCATTTTCAAAAACTATTAGGTCTACTGAAAAGTTCTATACGTTTTTTTTATATAAAAGAAGATAATAAATTTTATATTGTTTATTAACTCGACTTGTCCCAGCGTTGCCAAATGGCAACGTCGTACAAATATGCACAAGACATATCCTGTTAACTTGAGATAAAAGAAATTGTTAGTTTTCAAGTCTCTTTCTTGCTTGGTAACATGTCTATCTTACCTTCCTGGTAATATTTTATTCACTATTTAGTAGTTTCGTTGTCATTGCATTGTGTATATATATACATATATTTATATATCATCACATCATAAAGCCTATATATCAATCCACTACTGGACGAAAGCCTCAATGAATGTTATAATTCACTGGTATTTGGTCATATTCACCACGCTGACCAGGCGGATTGGTGAAGATTTTTTTTATTCGGGGTTTACTCCCTTCTCGACAGTTATTTTTTTACAAGATGAGGTTGTCGGCCTTCATGCTCAACCTTCGAAAATGAGGGACTCTCCGACTGGGACTCGAACGCAATCTCCCGCATGACACGCGGTGATGCAAACCACTGTGCTACCCAGTCGGTTATATATATATATATATATATATATATATTATGTTATATATATATATATATATATATATATATATATATATATATATATATATATATATATATATATATATTATATATATATATATATATATATATATATATATATATATATATATATATATATATATATATATATATATATATATATATATATATATTATTATATTTATATATATATATATTTATATATATATATATTTATATATATATATATATATATATATATTTATTATATATATATATATATATATATATATATATATATATATATATATATATATATATATATATATATATATATATATATATATATATATATATATATATATATATATATATATATATATATATATATATATATATATATATATATATATATATATATATATATATATATATATATATATATATATATATATATATATATATATATATATATATATATATATATATATATATATATATATATAAATATATATATATATATATATATATGAGAAAGTAAGAAAAAGAAAAACAAAGCCGCCCCACGGTGAGGGCAGTAAATTCAGGCCCCGTCGCAAATGTGTTAAAGCCAGTGTTAGCTATAGTGTAACGTCTACATTGAGGCGGAACGTTACGAATACTGAATACTGGGCACAGAGACCCATGCCCGCCTCAAGGGGATCGGCCGCCCGCGTGCGAAAATATATCGGCCGTCCCCATTCCCAAATTTCACTTTTTCCATGGCAGACTATTGATTGATATTTATTAACTTCAAGGGAAAGGATAATCGAAATTTTCAGTGAAATGTGTTAGAAATACAATGATAGTATTCGAAAATGGTCTCTCAGTAATATATAGTTAAACACTATAATCAAGTAACGTCGAACAGGTTAAAATATTACATAAGAACTGATGTAGCTAGATAAATTTAAAGAATGTGTTGTTTCACATATCTAAAAATTAAATGTAACCGAGTTTTTTTCTTGGAATCGGCCGCCCCTAAAGTTCGGCCGCCTGTGTCTATTGCACACATTTCATATATGGAAGGAGCGGACCTGCAGAGGCCTATGACTCGTGCATCACGAAAGAATACAATGGCGAAAGTAGCCAGAGCTAACAAGTATCAAAATTAAGTGCAAGGCTACCGAGTTGACTAGTTCAAGCTGAAAATTTTGTAATGTGCAGCCTCATATTGACTAGTGATGGAGACATACGATATCTACGTCTTGTCATCCATAGTCATCAATTTTGGTCATTTAAATTAATATAATGCGTGTTGTGGTGATTGTAGAAATTAATACGGATCAGTGCCTTCGCTCTGAATTACGTCCAATCATACAAAGCGCGTATCTATTGTTTGATAGACTCTTCGATTATAACTTCAACCCAGAAATTAATTCAACTTTCTCATTTAAACTACCCACATTTCTGGAATGTAATGTATTTTTTTAAAGTTAGTATTCCCAATACTTCTCACACTTTCATAATATATTAAAGTTAATTGTAGCTAAGTGAGTAGCAATTTTCACTGTAGTTAGAGATCATTAGAATTTATCTTCAGATCTATTTGTTATTCTTAAGCAATAAAGCTTTCATTGATATGTTGTGTGAAAAATTTCTAATAGATCAGATAAGTAATTCGTTTTTTGATAGATCTTCAAAAATAAAGAATATTGTTTTGCAAATCTCGCCAGCGACAAGATTATTATGGATATAATTGTCGAAAATACGCGTGATAAGTGCGTACCTGATGCATAAAGTTAACTGTATCCTAGTCACTTTTAGTAATTTCATCCTCAAAGTTTACGGAATTATTTTCTGTGCTATTAATATTATGAAAATAATAAGAAAAATCTTTTTCAAACGACTATATTGATGCTTCTTCTTAAGTAGTTTCTAAAATCATAATAATGATCAAATTCTTCAGGATTTTTTTGAAATTTTTCTCCATCCCGTTTTAGAGAAATTAAAACATGAAAATTATGTTTGGGCTCTTATGGCGGTATTATATTTATTATGAAAATACTAAAAAGGCTAAGAATTTTTTAAAAGATGTTTTCAAAATAGTATTATCACTCGAGTAAAACAAATAACGCCGTTTGCAAGTTTTTAGTTGAAAAAGAATTGTAAATGAATGATTTTCAAGTGACAGGCAATACGAATTTTATCACGGCGCAGTACTGTAGGCACGTGATATGCGTGTGTTAGTCGTTTTCATTACATGTATACTGTATTATTTATAGTTGGCATTATTTTATATATATAGGCCACTATCCTATAAATATGACCAACTACCTTAATATAAATTTTTACTTAATTAATGAATATAGTTTATTACAAAATTTCCTTTTTTTATGTTTCTGCATATCTAAAAGATACATACATATATATATATATATATATATATATATATATATATATATATATATATTTGTGTGTATTATTTATGCATCATTAAATATATTAACATTTGTTGTAATTTATGTTAGATAAATAATGTATTTATCAATGCAACAGAAATTTCTATCATTAAAAAAATATATTATTTAATGTGTAATTTATATAATCTACAGTATGAATTTTTGTATATTTTTTAACAAAAAATAATTACTAGTTAGAATTAGATTGAATAAGACACACACACGTAGTAGAGACAAAAACAAACACTTATTCTAATAAATATTCATAATATGAATTAGAATGTGAATATCAGACAATATGTATTAATACATTTATTTATATATTTATTATTTGTATTTATTAATACATTTATTAGTTTGTTGAAGAACAAAACAAATGAAATATTAAAACTATATATAGCATATAAAAAACAAACAAAAAAAACATAGCTTGTACAAAATCATATAAGTATAAAATATATTTCAACAAATAAACATATAATTTTTTATGAAAGGAAAAAACTTATGTCAAATTATTTATAATCAACGAAATGACATTAAAATTTAAAATTTCAATGTATACAAATGTTTCCTGTATAGAATTTCTTCTGTCTCCAGGTTCGACATCTTGACAAACTTTCTGTAAATGTTGAAACGTTGTTTGATCAATTTTACATTTATAACAGATTGATGTATTTTTTTCGCAGTTGTAATTATGTCGTTTTCACTCATTTCAAATGAAATGAAACAGGTGAAATCGAATTCATAGAAAAGTGCCTAAAATAAATAACATACGTAAATAATATGAATAAAATTATACGGATATGTGCATGTGCACTCAATTCACACGTACACAGATATATACTTATATAAAGTCATCCAAATATGATGCCTAGATTTGTGTTTTATTAAAAAGAAAAAAAACTACATATTTTTCCCTATATATGTTTCTTTTTAATACACAAATATAGGCATCACATTTGGATGTCCCTATATATATATGTATATATATATATATATATATATATATATATATATATATATATATATATTATGTTGTCAAGTATCTCCCTTCCGCTTTTTTTTTTTTTACATAGCCGCGAAATTCAAAAGACAAGAAGGCGGAAGGGAGATATTTGGCAACCTAATATATATATATATATATATATATATATGCGAATGTGTGTATGTGTGTGTACAAAACAAAAGATATTGATAAAAAATTATCTTACAAAAAGTAAACAACATACCTGAAATACTAAATAGACTGCAGCTGCGGCTAGAAGTGAAAAACGATACGAACTGTACTCCGGTTCATACATGAAAGCTTGAATGGCAAAGTTGGAGCATTTTTCAATTATTTCATTCTGTAAATATGTATGTTTGTGTGTGTGTGTGTATATATATATATACACATATATATTCTATTTGTTTTCACCTACAATAGTGAAATATGTGTTTTGAATGCCAAACAATTCAGCGGTTTTAGACAATAAAAAGAGACATCGTAAAATATATGTTAGAAACAATACGAAATGATAGGAAGAGAATCGAATGAATCACAAAGAACAAAAAAATTATTACAAAAGTGAATAATTTAAAATGGAAATGGGCAAGACATATAGCAAAATAAAGGTAAAGGTATTGGATCGGTCGAAGTGGAAGATTTTGGAAAAGGTCTTCATACAACAGTTGGTAAAAAGAGGCTAATACTTTTTTTTGAAATCATATATATACATATATATATATATATATATATATATATATATATATATATATATATATATATATTACAAGTTCAAAGTAAATGATACAAATTAAATCACTGATCATAAATAGTGAAATTTTTTTTGACCAAATTTTTATACTTACATTTCCCTTTGTATATTTTTCCAGTATTTTTATAAAATATGGTAAAAACTTATTCGGTACAGGCCACATTATTATATTATTACTTGTCAACTCTATAATTCCCCTTTCTATATATTCAATTTCATTAAAATTGTAACCAAACAAATCCAAGTTATTAATTAATAAGGTAGCTTAAAAGAGATTGGATCTCATTATTTATTCTAAATTTCTTTCCAATGCTAATTACAAAGAGTTATTTTTAAATAATTAAAATGTATATGTATATATATATATATATATATATATATATATATATATATATATATATATACACATTTTGAATGTATTTTTGTTGTCTACATACTTAACATATTTCGCAGTTGTGAATTTCAATGATAACGGTTGTGGTTTTTTTGATAAAAATGTATTCGTTAAAATAAATCAATTGCTACTAACCTGACGTTTGTGTTCCTCTTTACCATGAATTTTAACATTAATCCAAAAGCATACAAAGGCAACAATTTGATAACGATTTTCATTTCTTACAATACTCATATGTAATATTTTATCGAACATGTGTATTGTGGCATACAGAATATCGCACGTCACTTGAGTCACTTCCTGAAATATAATGTTTGAAATGTTAAGTTTTCGGTCTATTCGAATTTTTAATCTTAACATGTTATTGTCGACTGAAGTTTTATATAAATTCTACTGTATAGTGATCATTTTTTAATGTTGTTATAACGATTTATGTATGAAAATTAATAATTCATATTTATTTAATTTTTTTTATTTATAAATTTTCAGATATAAGGTATTTAATAATATTAATCTTCATACCGTTGCATAAATAACTAATGTTATTGAAATTCTATACTTAAACTATGAATAAATTAGGTTTCAGATTAATCCTAAGACATTCTAATTTGTCTGTTATTCGTTGTTATCATCGTCATAAAGTTTTTCAATTCTTTGGCAATATTTTTTACCTAATAGTATATTGTGTATTTGAATGAAAATCGATTATATTCTTGAAAATAATTTTCTATATGACTATAAAATCATTTATTAGTTTACAATTTGTATAAGTTTTTAAATTAAGATTAAGTTTATAGATAAATATTGACAATTTTATAAAACACAAAACTTGCTAATTGAACAATGTATTTACATCTATATTTGTTCGTATATGTATTTGATTGAGAACTGGGATGAATAAAGAGATCCAAGAAAAGATCCATTGTTGGATTGGACAGAGATGTAAAAAAATTCGTGGTAATAGACTAGAAGAGAGAAGCATTGGATCGGTCGAAATGGAAGATATTAGGGAAAGTCTTCGTTCAACAATAAAAGTAAAAAGAGGCTGATGATGATGTTATATATATATATATATATATATATATATATATATATATATATAAAATAACCTGTTAAATTAGAAGACATTTTAATAATTTTTGTAATAGTATTTTTATTATTTAAACTTGATTTTTTTAACTTAAGTTATGTTAACAAATTTAGTAGTTTGTTTTTTATCAAATCTATATTTATGTCATCAACTTGTGCTACATCATTTTGTTTCAAACCATCACGTTGTTCCACAAAAGAATTTTCTTCAATATTAGCATCTTGTTCGACATCTTTTTCAATTGGATTTTTTGTTATCGGACTCTTTTTTAATAGGTACGTCTTTGTTGTATTTCCTTCACATAAATCCTTGTTCTCTGCATACTGTTTTATATCATGTTCCGTTGTAGTTATTACAGCATATGAATCACGTTTCAGAGTCTTCTTCTTTTTAGATTTTGCAGGTATTGATAGGCGATTTTTATTTATTTGTGCACAATAACGTTTTTTTACATTTTCAGTAGTAACATCATTGCAGTTTGGACGCTTCAGATTATTTAGATGTTGTTCTATTAATTTTTCTTTTTCCGTTTCAAAAGCAATTAGCTTATCTGTAATTAATTTTGATTTGATTAAAGTGTGAACTAAAAAAATTACTAATTTATATTCACATTTAAAATCATAATATAATTACATAAAATCAAAAGCGAATAACGAATACGATTCAAGAGATAGTTAATTACATTCAGAATACAAATATAATCGAGAGGGAAAAACATACATGTAAAAAAATACACTAAAATTCATAATTATCTATAAGAAAATATAATTAACATACATACACATGCAAACTATATATATATATATATATGCAGACCCGCCCCTTCTATATGTGCAATGAAGCAAGCCAAGCTTTATTGCACCAATAAGCTATATGGCAGCCAAGCTTTAGGGGCAACCGATTCCAAGAAAAACACTTGGTTACCTTTAATTTTTAGATATGTGAAACAACACATTCTTTAAATTTATCTAACAACATCAGCCCTTATGTAATATTTTGACCTGTTCGGCTGTACTTGATTATAGCGTTTAACTACATATTACTGAGAGACCATTTTTGAATACAAATACATACTATCATTGTATTTCTAAAACATTTCACTGAAAATTTCGTTTATCTTTTCCTTGAAGTTAATAAATATCATTCACTAGTCTGCCATGGAAAAAGTGAAATTTGGGAATGGGGTCGGCCGAAATATTTTCGAACACGGGCGGCCGACCCCTTGAGGCGGTCCTGTGTGTGTGTGTGTGTGTGTGTGTGTATATATATATATATATATATATATATATATATATATATATATATATATATATATATATATATATATATATATATATATATATATATATATATATATATATAATAATGATATATATATATATACAGTCGACATTGGCTAATTCTACCTACTTTTCCCAGGTTGCGTATTTCAAGTCTAACACTAGAAAGCAAGAATAAAAGAAATATGAAGACACATAGCTGGCGTCGGGGGTTACCTCCAGGAAAGCTAGGCAAATCAAGACTAGAAATCAAATACAAGTTAGACCAAAACCGAAAGCCCAAAAAAAAAGACTAATTCTACCACCCGAAGTTCGGTTCCGCTGCTAGTGCTTTGCTGGCGTTAATAATAACATCAGCTATTAACGCCAACTATTAAACACTGGTAAACCATTTATATTTGTTTTTAAGCATTTATTAACATTACATGTTCTCAGTTTGCCTCATTCACAGTTCCAATGCATAAAGACAATATTTCTCGTGATCTAAAGCTCAAACACCATACTTTATCCATAACAGATAAATTGAACTTTTGAAAATGTACAACAGAGTACAACGTAAAGAAACAAAAAGAAAATAAATATTGGTTTTCTCCAAACAATTTTCCTACCATCCGATCCAAACAAATTAATTTTGGTTTCGTTCGAGAATATCACATTGTTCCAAAAATCTGCATTATACTTAATATACTTTCTAGCAAGTTCTAGACGTTTTTCTCGGTTTACTTTAGAAATAAATGATTTTTTACGTGCAATTTGTCTATAATACCCATTATTATGTAACTTTTGACGCAAATTTCGGTGGAAATTTTTTTGTTAATTCTCGAGGATACCCCCACTTGTAATTTTTGTAAACTTTATTTCCGGTTTATCTTCATTGATTTGATAATAAACCGTTTATCATTAGGAGTCAGAATTTTTTTTCTACCCGACTTTTGTTATTGTAGAGTTTACCTGCATATTATATTTATTAATTATTTTTTGAACAGTGGAATGTGATCTATGGACTATTGCTCCAATATCGTGTAATGATTTTCCTTCACAGCATAAAGTTATAATAGGTTGACGCGTAGTTATATGAGTTTGCTTCCTTTTACTTTCCATTTTATAATAAATATGAGTTCTTCAAGAAATAACGAAAAAAGTGAAAAACTAATAAATGTTTATTATTGTTTACGTTATGAATAAGACCCCTGCCTAATTATATTTTGAAATACGCATAAAATCATATTCCTACTGTACATACTTTCAAAGTGTACGCTCAATTTTGTGAAAATAAATTTTGAACTTTTTTATAATTTTACTGAATATAGAGTGAATACCATGATATTTTAATGTCTTTTTAATGAAATTATAAGCTATAATAAGCATTTATTACAAATATACACTTTTTGTTTAAAAAATATATTTATTTATATTAATATATGAATAAACGATTATAATTCATAAGTGTACGCTCAATTTTGTGAGAAACTGTATGCATGTATGTAAATATTTACACTGACCGAAAAAAGAATTGACACATTTAAGATTTTTGAAATTAAAGATTTCTAACTAAAACATTTACAACATATTACATATTTTAAAACAAATCTATACATTTTTTTATATATTTGTCAATTGATTATTAGTAATATATAAAGATAAATAATGTTCAATTATAAATGCAGAGAAAAATTATATTAATAAAAAAAAAATTATAGATAAATGTATTGAAAAATGTATTGACATAACTTTCATTTCCAATTACCTGTATATTCACACTAATGAAATTTCTATTCGACATTAGTCACTTTTATAAGTAGGGAAATCATCGGTAAATCATTATTTGAGCGCCAGTGAAGCTGAGTTGAATAAATTTATGAATATTTTATAGAAAACTGTCAATAAAACTAAATCATAGGTTAAAAAATTAATGAAATTTTATTATCCGAAAGAAAAATTCTTTTCGATTTAGATTAAACAATTCATTCGGTGTTATTATAAGAATTATTAATAAAAGTTAATTTATGTTTTGAAGTGTTATCAACCGATTGAAGGGAGAGGAAAACTTAGAAAATAGGACAGGAAATGGACGCACGAGAAAACTTTGTTAAATAGAAAAGATCTGTTATTAAAATAATTTAAAAAAAAACATACAAAAACTACATTGGAAATAGCAGAGCAGTTTAAAGTAGAGTTTAATAAAAATATTACCCTAAATACTGTGCAAAATACATATATTTCAAGGTGCTTATTATAATTTTTGTGTTTCAAGGAACAAAAAAACATACTGTACAAGTAAAGTCAATAAATGCAAAATGAATTTTTAGAAAAAGTACATTTTCTCATGAAAGCAAGTTTAATATTTTCTGTTCCGATGATTAAGTATCTAAATATAAAAACTAGAATATAGAAATTTTGTTAATAGCTGTGAAGTAATGGGGAAATGGCTCGAATATAGAGTGAGGGAGGGGGGTCGCACGACAATATTTAATGTTGCAGAACTGGTCTTTATCGGCGTGATAATATGGATAAGATGGTTTATATGAATATATTAAAATATAAACTTTAAAAAAAAGACCAAGAAGATGAGTCTTTTAACTGATATCTATTTTCAGCAAGATAATGGACCCAAGCATACACAGCTCACATAGTGTAAAAAAAGTTTTGTATACTCGCTCATTATTTTAAACGCGCGACGAAGTCTCTTGATATAAATTTGTGAAATATAGTAGATAAAAGAATAAGAAAATGAAAAAAAACATATTAGCAGTAAAATTCAAGGGAGATGATTGCGGATGAATAACGATATAAATTAATTGCTTCAATGGCAAATATACTACAAGTGCTGGTAGAAAGAAAAGGTTTACCTGCACACTATTAATTATGTAATTTCTCGAAGATATTATTAATTAATCATATGAACATTATTACAAATTATATCAATAGTTTTTACGCGGCAAAAATTTTTTGTCGTATTTTTTATCGATGTCATTTTTCTTTCTTTTTTGATTTAATATTGTTAATCTTAATATAATAAAAAATATATTGATTTATTGTAAAATATTTCCAGATGCTAAACATTTTAAGAACCGCTAATAAATTCTATGAGATACGCTTAAGGTTATTTATAAACCCACGCTAGCTCGAGACCAGCCCTTAGCGGTTGGATCGAATTTCCGCGCTAACGTGGGACCGAGCCTTAAAGTATTAAGTTAAAAATATCTATTTTTAAAAATCTTAAATGTTTCAATATTTGTTTCTGTCAAGGTATTGTATTTATTGATCATTATATATATATATATATATATATATATATATATATATATATATATATATATATATATATATATATATATATATATATATATATATATATATATATATATACGCATATATATATATATATATATATATATATATATATATATATATATATATATATATATATATATATATATATGTATGTATGTATGTATGTATATATTAATACAATATAATTCATAATCATTATTTTCTAATATTAATAATTTATCGAACTTACTTTTTACTTCCTGCTTATATTTTTTTTCATTTACGAACGTCTCCGAATATCGTCTCCGTTTCGTCACTACTCCAGTTTTTGAATTCATTTTCCGTACCTGTAAGTTATAATATAAATTTCAAATTTGGTCGAACGACACACACTAGTCAAATTTCGACGTTTACCCTTTTGCTATAGGATAAATGCACGCGAATTATTCGAACAATAAAATAATCAATGAACTCTACTACTTAATTACCTTGTCGATAAAATGGCTAAAGAAATGTATTTCGTTTTAAGATTAATTCTGAACACTGATAACAAGATACAGTCTCACACGACGGTTGACTTAGCATAAAAAATTATAATTGACTTGCATCAATTAATTACATTGGTAGATGAAATTGTATTGAAAAGAAATAGAACAAACATTTCATTGCAGTTATCGTTAAAGTAACCAATAATAAAAAAGAACGTCAAAAATCATTTTAGCGCTTTTGTAAACTTAGATGGACTGGGCAATGAAATATCAAAAATATTTCAAACATTTATTTAGATAAAATAAGTAATTACATCAAACATTAAATTGAAAATATATTTTTTTCATTAATATAGATTTAATACTTCCAACGAATTTAATCTTCATTCAATACTTGTCGACAATTATTAAAAATTATATAAATGATCCATAAGAATTTTTTTATTTGAACTATTTACTTAAAATATTGTCTATGTCTCAACCTTTCATTC
This sequence comes from Neoneuromus ignobilis, assembly GCA_029203775.1. Lineage (NCBI taxonomy): Eukaryota > Metazoa > Arthropoda > Insecta > Megaloptera > Corydalidae > Neoneuromus > Neoneuromus ignobilis. The sequence continues at coordinate 43,651,842 of CP092091.1, forward strand.
TCATTTAGGTAACTTGTATACAGTGGCTCCCACTCGTATTCGTACACCATCTAGTTAAAACTTTATTGTTGGAAATATACTACTTATTTAAAAAAAATAGTAAAATATATTTTAGAGCTGTTAGACAACAATTTTATCAATAATATTAGTAAAAAAATATGCTATTTAAAATATTTCATAATAAAAATAAAGAAATACAAGAAATTTAACAAAAATAACTGAACATTCGTATTCGTACTGTATAAATAATTTGTTTTTCTGACAAAAAATACAAAATTATCACAAATTAATATTTTGTAGGGTGCCCTTTCCTTTTGATCACTTCTAATGATCGCTTTGGATTGATTTTACTAATTTTTGGGTAATTTCAGGCCCAATATTACGCCACTCAGATTCTAGACGTATTTTAAGTCATTTTTGTTTGAGAAATCATATTTTCTAATTCTTTTTTTTAATTCTGTTGATAGATTTTCTATAAGATTTAGGTCGGGTGACTGCGGGCGTATTTCCATCACATTTGGTACATTATACAATAACGATAGTCTGACAATATGTGCCTTATGTTTGGGATCATTATCTTGGTAAAACGAAAAATCTTTTAACATTTCCAAATCAGTGGCACATTTTTCTACGTTATTTTTTAAAATAACCATATATTTGTATTTATCCATTATTCCGACGATTAACTGTAAATTACCCGTGCTCGCGGCAGAAAAACATCCTCATATCATAACCGAGCGACCTCCATGTTTTACAGTAAGCCGAAGATTTTTCTTGTGAAGCTCAGTATTCGGTTTTCTCCACACCATTTGTCTTCCATCGGATCTAAAAAGATTGAATTTACTTTCATCGGTGAAGAGAACATTTTTTTCATAAATCAAAAGTATGATTTTTATACTTATGGGCAAATTCTAATCTCTTTTTTTCTATTCACTTCATAATTAAATGGTTTCTTCTGCGCTATCCTACAAAAAAAAATCCTAAATTATATCCCTCTTTTCGCAGAACACGACTTACATTTTTCGAGCTAATAGTCTTTTTAAGATCATTTTCTATTATTATAACAATTTTTTTTGCACTGATTCTCGGATTTTCTTTAATATGTTTAACAATGTATCTCCTATCGTAAGCGTTTAGTTTTGCTATATTTGTGTTTCTTGGTTTATTTTCTACTCTATTTTAATTTTTATACCGATTTATAACATATTGAACAGTTGAACGAATTTGAAATATAATTTGGCTAATTTCCCGTCAAGATTTTCCATCTTTATGGTGAGAAATAATTAATTTTCTCAACACAATTGATGTTTCCTTGCCTTTTCTACCCATGTTTCAAATATTGTGAATATACTATGATATACTTTGTTTAAATTGACACATAAGCATGTAGAAACTGGTAGGAGCTTGTTTATGCAAAAACAAAATTTGTTCATATTTGTACTTCCCTCATCACCATTTTACATACTACATATTTCTATTGCTGTACGAATACGAATGTTGAGTTATTTTTGTTAAATTTCTTTATTTTTATTATGAAATATTTTAAATAGGATATTTATTTTTTACAAATATTATTGAAAACATTGTTGTCTAACAGCTCTAAAATATATTCCTCAATTTTTTTTAAATAAGTGGTATATTTTCAGCAATAAAGTTTTAACTAGGTGTTGTACGAATACAACACCTAGTTAAAGAGTGGTAGCATCTCTCTCTCTCTCTCTCTCTCTCTATATATATATATATATACACATCTGGGTCTGTTTTTATGCGGTAGATACGTTACGTAGAAAACCGCATTAAAAAAATCGCACAAAAAAAATTAACTTACATTGAAAAATCAGAAATACATTCCGTAATTTTTAAAAAACTCATAAAACTAAAGCTACAAAGTGAAATTACTCTAAAATTCGCATAAAAAATCAGGATATAAAGAATGCTTAAAAATAAATTTCAAATATCTGCAGAAAGTTGATACAAAACAAAGCTTTTTACTTTATTTTTCAATCAACTATTTAATTTTATTCAAAATAATATTTAGATATGTGTAATTTATTTTAGAATTTTTCATACATATTTCAATCATTATCGCAATAATAGCTGCATTGTTTTCAAGATATGTAGGCCAAGCCTTCTTCCAACAGGCATTTAAAGTGTGTGGTTTTATTTGAATAATGGCAAAAACAACATGATTTATAAAGTCAAAGATAGAAATTTTTTTCCAGCCGTCATTTACTGTTATTGACTCATTTTCTTGTTTATCCAATATAAATTAAAAGTACGTTTAACGTAATATTGTTAAAAGTTGCAATTATGCCTTGATCTAATAGCTGAATAATGCTTGTTATATTGGGTGGAAAAAACACCATGTTTACAATTGGATGTTTTAAACATGGATGACCTGGTGCGTTGTCAACAAAAAATTTGGCAGCTTCTTCATCTGGCGATGCAATCGCGTCCGAAATCTTCACCTTATGCAGTGCATTCCTTTTTAAAAACCCGCTTAACCACCCTTTGCTAGCCGAAAATTCCTTATCAGTTTGAGAAGCGAAAGTAAATGGCTCCGATTCCTTCATTTGTTCATAAAACTGAAGAGATTTTCGTTGAATTAAATAACCACTTAGAGAAATTCTTAAAAAAAAATCGTATAAAAAGATACTAAGAAGAAATATGAATTGTATAACTTCAAAACCGCATTAAAATAATCCGCACAAAAACAGACCCAGAAATCCCCGACCTCCCACCCCCCTATATATATGTATATATATATATATATACATATATAAAATTATATATATATATATACATATATATATATATATATATATATATATATATATATAAGTAAAGTAAAATAATAATTTATTTATATAATAGTAGTAGTACAGTATGTAATAATAGAGTACAAAGTAATGAAAAAAGGTTAGCTTATTATACAGAATATATTTTACTATAATAAAGTAAGACAGTGAAGGTTTGAGTGAGAAATTTTTGATATGTGACAGGAGTTTCAGGAAAATTTTTAAAACCTTTTTTTAATTTAAGATTTTTTCACTAACTTAACTGACTTAAAACTACACTTACACTAAATCACAATAATTTTTCATGCATATTTTAATCATCATCGCAATAATAGATATACAGTTTAGAATAAAAAAAAGAAAAGAAAAAATTTGTTGAAAAGAAAGTGAATCGCTGCACTGTTTTCAAGACATGTAGGCCAAGCCTTTTTCCAACAGGCATTTAAAACGTGTGGTTTTATTTGAGCAATAGCAAATGCAACATGATTTATAAAGTCAAAGATTGAAATGTTTTTCCAAGCGTCATTTACTGCTATTGACTCATTTTCTAGTTTATCCAATATAAATTGAAAAGTTCGTTTAACGTAATATTGTTAAAAGTTGCAATTATGCCTTGATCTAATGGTTGAATAATGCTTGGTGTATTGGGTGGAAAAAACATCATATTTACATTTGGATGTTCTAAACATGAATGGCCTGGTGCGTTGTTAACAAGTAATAAAATTTTGAGACCTTTTTACTTCATATACGTTTCCACTTCTGGTAAAAAGTAATTATTAAACCAGTCAGTAAATATTGCAGTTGTCACCCAAGCCTTTTTATTAGCCATCCAATGTACCTGCACTTGTTTTTTATCTTTGCCTTTTAGAATTCGAGGTCTTAGAGATCGATTTACCGTTAGACGTTTCACCATCCGACCTCCCGATGCATTGCTACAATGTTATTCGATCTTTGCCTGCTTTAAACCCACTGGATTTTTTCTCACAATTTGCGATATAAGTTCAACTAGGCATTTTTTTTCAAAACAGTCCTGTTTCATCAGCACTAAATACTCGGTGTGAACAATATCCGCCATTTTTAATAATTTTGGCTAACTTTTCTGGAAATTTTTTGGCAGCTTCTTCAACTACCGATGCAATCGCGCCCGCAATCTTCTCGTTATGCAGTGCATTCTTTTTTAAAAACCCGGTTAACCATCCTTTGCTAGCTGAAAATTCCTTATCTGTTTAAGAAACGGAAGTAAATATCTCTGATTTCTTTATTTGTTCATAAAACAGAAGAACTTTTCGTTGAATTAAATAACCGCTTTAAGGAATTCTTAAAAAAAATGGTATAAAAAGATACTAAGAACAAATATGAATCGAATAACTTCAAAATCACATTAAAAAATTCACATAAGAGGTTATTAAGAAGAAATATGAATCGCATAACTTCAAAATCGCATTAAAATAATCCGCACAAAAACAGACCCAGCTATATAATATTTATTAGAAAAAAATACAAAAAACAATAATTACTTCTATTATATAATAGAACTTGTTGAAATAAAAACAGTAGGTTACTTTTTTGTTGAACAAAAGTATTCCCCACTTATTGATACTGGCATACAATATCAAAGTTTTTGTTAAATAAATGTGGCAACAGTGCAATATAACCAAATATTTATATTTTCCGGGGATTCCTTATTCAGTTTTCGTTGACAGATTTTATCATTTAGTGAGTTTTACGTAGATATTTCAAAAATGTGACGCAACAAAAAAAATCTTCTATATCCGAGAGAAAAATAATTATAAATTCACACCAAAAAAAAGTAAATTATATATGGAGATTTCAGAAATAGTGTCCAAGAGTCGTACTAGTAGAACGACTCTTGGACACTATTTGTGTTGTTCTGTCCGTGATATAATAAAACGCTTTAATGATACAGGAAGCTTAGAAAATTGTCCAAGAATAGGTCGGCCATCCAAACTTACAGTACATGAACAACGTAATATAATTAATATTATTAAGAAAGAGCCTAAAACAAGGTCGTCATGTGTCGTGGCGCAGTTAGAAAAATATATTGGAAAAAAACTACATCCTTGTACAGTACGAAGAATTCTTAAAAAGAGCGATTACAACGACCGCGTATTGTATTTTTTTTCTAATAAATATTATATTTATTATCAATTACATAAAAAATTATTTTTTTAATTTTACGACTTTATTGAATTATATCAATAAATTATTTATGTTTCCCATATGGCGAATAATTATGCACGTGTTTATATATATATATATATATATATATATATATATATATATATATATATATATATATATATATATATATATATATATATATATATATATATATATATATATATATATATATATATATATATATATATATATATATATATATATATATATATATATATATATATATATATATATATATGACTTTAAATGACTTTTACATGACTTTCATTTTTGTGTGTTTCAAATATAAGGAAATTTATATCAGGTTGCTGTTGTTAATAATTTTAATATGTTACAGTTATCAACTAAGTCCTTTCAGTTACTTGTACTCGTATTTTCAAACAATCACTAAGTACATAATTATGATTTCAAATTATTATCAAGTAATCTCTCGATTGGAAAATTATTCAAAAATATAATATAAAATGTAAATTTTCTGTAAGTTTTTTATATATTTAATTATTTATTTAACAACGTTGATCGTTCAATTGCTAATGTGTCGGCGTGTCGTTCTATCTAGAGACCGACTTTAAGTTGAATCGAAGAAGAAACAGTGAATTGGTTCATACATTTCATAAAGTTCTTTTTTAATAGATACATTAGTTTTTTAATACAGAGTATAAATAACATTTGTTCGTTACAAATACTAAGAAGTACGCTTTTGATCGAAGATTTTAAATTGTATCATGTTATGTTTGTACACTGAATGGCTCAAATCCCATCTTCAGCATCTCAGGAAGTAGAAGTTAATTATCGTTTTAGCCGTGAAACAAACATATAACACACACATATATAAATACATACACATATACCACATTATTTTATCCTTAATTATATCTTTTAATATATGCAGTAAAAATAAACGTTCTAGTGATCAACATATGCCAATTTTTATTGAGAGTGCTTTAAAAATCGTAGCTAACTACTGTATTAGCTACAAAACATGTTACACTCATACACAATAATTCTCAAATTTATTTTTATTATTGGTAAAAGTACATTTATTCAAGATCTATTAAAAAATATTCAAATCAGTTGAATGATCGGTCCTCGAGATAGGTCACCAATTCGAAAAAACAGTTTTGAGAAAAAGAAATTAAAATTTTACAACGTCCTATTTATATGGCTATATCTCTGTCAATTTTTTTTATTTTAATATAAAACTATAGATATATATTTTTAAAATTACAAACTTTTATAAAAAAAATATGTTTTTGACTCATCAAAATATAATACACTCTTAATAAAAATAGATATCATAGATATAAAAATGATAAAAATAGATGATCTAAATAAAAATGAATTAAATGATAAATAATAATAATTAATAAATAAATTACAAATTTAATAAAAAATTTAACAGAAAGGCTCTGATGATGATGGCGTCGCAATCAAAATGCATTAGCCGATATGATTAGTGACTATATAATTATAAATAATAAGTGAACAATAAATGATTATTGAACCCTTTAAACTATTGTGGTGTAGGGGTTAAAATTCATTTGTGTAAAATGATAATTAAAATAAAATTTATTGTTATAGCAACAAGATGAATCTTTTGGTATATATACATAAATTGATAAACATACATATGTATGTATATAAATTTCAAACATTACCATTTTTAATCATTTTTACACGAATAAATAATTTGCATAAAAAATTTTGTGATATCAATAAAGACAGTGAGGATTTGCTTGTGAATTATTGCTAATTGTCTTTTACACAAATCTATGATTTTTACCAAATTTAATTTTATGAATGAATAATATTTAGTTTCAAACTAATTGTAAATTAAGTTATTTCAATCATTTTATTCATTTATTACGGGAATTTTCAAAAAATATAAGCTTTTATTTAACACTGATAAGAATGTAATGAAGAATATTTTTTGTTTATTTTGAACTTTTCATTATCATGATTTGTCATCAGTATTTTTTTTATTCATTATTCCTAGAATTATCTATTTTTCTTAGTAATTGTTTGAAGGTATTGTTTACATATTTTTTGATGTTATATTAACCTTCGTCGCCGGACTTTAAGGATCCGACATGGGGTATGTTTGTACTCCAGTTTTTCATTAAATATAAGCTAATAATACATATTTACATATAATACTAATTAATAAAATCATGGGGTATAAAAATACCCCACGTTTGGATAGCGTGGGTTAAGAACCTAGAATAAATATAAATATTGTAAATGAATACACGTTTCACTCATTTCGTTTTTTGTTTTATCTTGTTGTCACGATCGAGCCAATAATTTGTATAAAAATGATTAATTATTAATTTAAAACATCTGTTAGAAAAAAATCCGCTTGTTTTTTTTTATAATGTTATTCGTCTGCAACAAATATTATTGTTATAATATTTACATTCACATGAACTTCCAACTAGCACAAACACGTGTACTGTATGATTAGAGTGCATGAAACAAAGTGTGTGGTCTGTATTTTTGACAATACATCAGTATATGATTGCGATAAGAAAAAATCGAATCTTACGTTTGTGTTTATTTTACCATGGTCAATCTGTAGTTAGTTTGTACGATTAACAATCTTTCGCTTTGTCAACGAATCAAAGATTTTGTCAATGTGTGTACTGTAAGATAACAATTTTGATTGAAATGATCTGACGTAAGCATATGAAAAGAGTGTGTGAAATATAAATTAAATTGTTCCCATTCGTATAAAATACAAAAATAACATTGTGCAATATTCTGCTTGTGTTCAATTAATTTTTCATCCATAAATGTATAATGGTATCTAATTAATTGATAATAAATATAATATTTATTAGAAAAAAATACAAAAAGCAATAATTAATTCTTTTATATAGTAGAAATTGTTAAAATTAATACAGTAGGTTACATTTATGCAAAACAAAAGTATACGCCACTTTTAATATTATACAGAAAATTATTAATTATTATTATTTATCATTTAATTCATTTTTATTTAGATCATCTATTTTTATCACTTTTATATCTATGATATCTATTTTTATTAAGAGTGTATTAGATTTCGATGAGTCAAAAACATATTTTTTTTATAAAAGTTTGTAATTTTAAAAATATATATCTATAGTTTTATATTAAAATAAAAAAAATTGACAGAGATATAGCTATATAAATAGGACGTTATAAAATTTTAATTTCTTTTTCTCAAAACTGTTTTTTCGAATTGGTGACCTATCTCGAGGACCGATCATTCAACCGACTTGAATATTTTTTAATAGATCTTAAATAAATGTACTTTTACCAATAAAAAAATTAATTTGAGAATTATTGTGTATGAGTGTAACATGTTTGTTTTGTAGCTAAAACAGTAGTTAGCTACGATTTTTAAAGCACTGTCAATGAAAATTGGCATATGTTGATCACTAGAACGTTTATTTTTACTGCATATATTAAAAGATATAATTAAGGGTAAAATAATGTGGTATATGTGTATGTATTTATATATGTGTGTGTTATATGTTTGTTTCACGGCTAAAACGATAATTAACTTCTACTTCCTGAGATGCTCAAGATGGGATTTGAGCCATTCAGTGTACAAACATAACATGATACAATTTAAAATCTTCGATCAAAAGCGTACTTCTTAGTATTTGTAACGAACAAATGTTATTTATACTCTATATTAAAAAACTAATGTATCTATTAAAAAAGAACTTTATGAAATGTATGAACCAATTCACTGTTTCTTCTTCGATTCAACTTAAAGTCGGTCTCTAGATAGAACGACACGCCGACACATTAGCAATTGAACGATCAACGTTGTTAAATAAATAATTAAATATATAAAAAACTTACAGAAAATTTACAGTTTATATTATATTTTTGAATAATTTTCCAATCGAGAGATTACTTGATAATAATTTGAAATCATAATTATGTTCTTAGTGATTGTTTTAAAATACGAGTACAAGTAACTGAAAGGACTTACTTGATAACTGTAACATATTAAAATTATTAACAACAGCAACCTGATATAAATTTCCTTATATTTGAAACACACAAAAATAATGTGTAAAGTCATTTAAATACATATATATATATATATATATATATATATATATATATATATATATATATTTGTCACCCGACGAAGACTCAAAAGATAATCTACATATACCAATTTATTACCAGGAAAATAAATTAAATATAGAAAACTTTGAAATAGAAATAAACGACGTCGAAGGAATCACATCAATAAAAAATCAATTGAGACTAGAGCATCTAAATCACGAAGAATTAGAAGAGATCGACGACCTTCTAAATGAAAATAACACTGAACCTGTTAACAAACACGAGAACCATGTGGAGTTTGAAGACAACCAAACAATATATTCAGATAGAGACGACGATACCAGCACCATACCATATAAAGACGGACCGATCAACACCTACAAAAGACAAATAATTTTCGATTCACACAGATCATATTCCGAATGTATCATAAAAAGATTTACATTATTTGACAACAAACAAAGGACGTTTTGTAACATGTCCTACGGATACAGTCAGATAGAAGTACTTAAAACACTTAAAGAAATCTTAGTACCTAAAAAACAGATAGCAATTTATTTCAAAACTCGCAATATGGAAAGAGAAATGTTACAAACAATAAGAGAAAACTTCAACAACGAAATAAATTTAGTAATTGTAAATAAAACACTGACAGACGTCGAAGACGATCAAGAACAATCACAGCTAATCGAATATTATCATCAAGGAAAAACAAAACATGGAGGAATTACTGAAGTAACCACTTCGTTGAAAACTTTATTTTATTGGCCCAGTATGGACAAGATGATAAACACATATATAAACAATTGCGACATATGTAATAGATCAAAAATCGACAGACACCCACCAAAAATGAATATTCAATTAACCCCTACACCTGAAAAACCTTTTCAGTTATTACATCTAGATATTTTATTCATTCGAAATAAAATTATACTAACAATAATAGACGCATTTTCAAAATACGCGCAAGCATATTTAATGACAGATATAGATCGTCAATAAATACTCTAGAAACATTTATACACTTTATGTATCACCACGGTCTCTGCGACAAAATAATAACTGACAATGATGGAGCTTTCACAAACACCCTTTTTCAAGATTACCTGAAGAGTAATAATATCAAACATCACCAAACATCTGTGGGAAACTCTAAATCGAATGGAGTAGTGGAAAGATTTCATTCAACCCTATTAGAATCATTGAGAACCACAGAAATAGACAATAAAAAATTACCATTTAACACCGCGTTAAATATAGCAATAGTATCTTACAACAATTCAATTCATGGTCCAACGCAATTGACACCATTTCAAATAATCAACGTAAACGAAAAAGGCTTGTTACCGAAAGATCAACACGAAAACATAATATTAAACGAATACGTGGAGAGAAGAAACCACGCCGCGGAAAGAATTAATAAAATCGTAAGAGAAAGAATAGTCCAAGGTAAAGAAAAAATACAATCACAACAAGGACTATCACACTTGGAACAGGTATCGGCTAACATTGAAGCATACATAAAAACGACACCTAGAAGAGATAAACTACTTCTCCTAGCCAGAAAAGTAAAAATAGGCAAGACTAACAAAAGAACATGCACTTTTAAAAATAAAAAAAAGGTGAAAATGAAACATAAATGTGATTGGATTAAACGAAGAAAACGTTTTTTCCCTTACAGATGCGACAACTAACGATAAAATTGTCAATGATACTCTTACAAAACTTGACCAGTACACAAGATATCAGATTTTAAGAAATAACCACATCTCTACTATCAATCCAATTAGGAAAGGCAGACATATATAAATTTGACCATCAAATAATATATGAAATTTCATAAAAAAAGAGTAAACTACTACAACGAAAATCTCGAAAAACTCCAATTGAGATTAAAAACATGCTAATTTACGAGTTTGTAATTTTGTAGTTTGTGTATTTTACAAATGATTAGAATATATATATGATGAGTGTAGATGAATAATTTAATTCATCGTCTTGTATAACATATCAAGATTGAAGCATAGTTTTTGAACTTCTATTTTATTACTTACAAAACTACATACATTTCTTAATATATTAAAATCATTTAAACAAAAGTTACAACATATATATATATATATATATATATATATATATATATATATATAAATTTATTTTTAATTGTGGTAAATTTTAAATATTTATGAGTACATTTTTCGTCATTTGAAACTAATACATACGAACCAAACACGAACACATATTAATATATAATTATAAACTTTTAAACAAATGTCATAATGAATCTATAAAAGAATATTCATCTAGTTAAAAAAATATTCATCAAAATCGAAAACATTCAATTCTATTCTTTTCTTATTAAATCTTATTGCTAATTTTTAATGAAATTTTAATCATTCTATTCAATTAAATTCAAATCGTAAAAACACTGAAAGCGTATTGAATATTTTATAATATATAACTAGTTTTTTTTTTTTAAAAAAAAAAAGAATAAAAAGAATTATCTCAATAATTTTTGTTTTAAAATTACATACATATAAAATGATACGGAAATTCTAAAACACATAATATAAATATAATCGTTAAGTTAATTTACAAAGAAATATAATTTTAAATATCTTTCTATATTACAGTAAAATTATATTAAATTTATTTGTTGTTATTTGAAATACAAAAAGTAAAAAAATATCATCTATACTAAAATTATTTAAACAAGTATACATTTTATTTACATACACTCCAATGAACCTAATAAAATCATTAAAATATATTATTATTTTTAATTAAATAATAAATAAGTAAAATCATATTTTATTTAAATTAAAATATCTCATTCATGAAAACAAAATATTATTAATAACGTATAAACAATTAATTTTTTTTAAAAAATGAGTTTTAAAAATGTATATATTATTTCAAAAATCGTTTTCTTTTATATTAATAAACAATACTTAATAAATTATTTTAACATTAGTCTGTTTATTTAATGAACTTCTTGTTAAAATCTATACAATTCAGTTTGATATGCTACCAATTCATTATACATTCTATTTTTTTTTTTTGCTATTAAAAACCAGTAATATTGAAAAAATACACTATATTTCATCTAAGAGTAATAAATATATTTTTTAAAATATTAATATTTTTTATATATTTTTCTAAAATATTTAAAAGTATTTTTTAAATATAATATAATATTGACAAATAAAAAAAATAAAAACTAATAATTAAAGGATTAGTTACTGGACGAATGTCATAAAATTCAGGAAGAGATTTCAAAACAAGAAACTCGTAAAAAAAAAGAATGTCACAAATTTACATGAACAAAAACATACAACTGCAAGAAAATATCAAACAAATAAAAATAATAGACCAGTTAAACGACATGATACCTTCACAGAGAAATAAAAGGTCACCCTTCGATTTCGTTGGAAAAGCTTCTAATTGTTTATTTGGCATAATGGATTCAGATAAAGGAAGAAAAATATCAAAATAATTGAAACAGTTAAAAGAAAATCAAGATCTAACAAAAACATTTGCAAACAGGCAAATCTCTTTATTACGAGATTACTAAAACAAAACCGATTAAAATCTGATAGTTACCTAAAACAATTTTAAAACTATACAAAATAAAATAAATGAAATCATTCCCGCAATCAAACAAACAAATGATTGCATCAAGATAATCACACAGTTAACACTTCTCAATACTGAAATCACGAATACATAATTATTCATAGAAAGTTGTACGTAAGCAGTAACCTTGGGTTTACGAAATACCATCCCCAAAACCTCTACCTTACCATTCCTTGTTAACAACAATTCATGAATTTGAAAATATATACCATAATCAAATAGTAATTTCACTTTGTAGCTTTAGTTTTATGCATTTTTCAAAAATTACGGAATATATTCCTAATTTTTCAATGTAAGTTAATTTTTTTTGTGCGATTTTTTTAATGCGGTTTTCTACGGAACGTATCTACCGCATAAAAACAGACCCAGATGTATATATATATATATATATATATATATATATATATATATATATATAGAGAGAGAGAGAGAGAGAGAGAGAGAGAGAGGCTACCACTCTTTAACTAGGTGTTGTATTCATACAACACCTAGTTAAAACTTTATTTCTGAAAATATACCACTTATTTAAAAAAAATTGAGGAATATATTTTAGAGCTGTTAGACAACAATGTTTTCAATAATATTTGTAAAAAATAAATATCCTATTTAAAATAATTCATAATAAAAATAAAGAAATTTAACAAAAATAACTCAACATTCGTATTCGTACAGCAATAGAAATATGTAGTATGTAAAATGGTGATGAGGGAAGTACAAATTTGAACAAATTTTGTTTTTGCATAAACAAGCTCCTACCAGTTTCTTCATGCTTATGTGTCAATTTAAACAAAGTATATATCATAGTATATTCACAATATTTGAAACATGGGTAGAAAAGGCAAGGAAACATCAATTGTGCTAAGAAAATTAATTATTTCTCACCATAAAGATAGAAAATCTTGACGGGAAATTAGCCAAATTATATTTCAAATTCGTTCAACTGTTCAATATGTTATAAATCGGTATAAAAATTAAAATAGAGTAGAAAATAAACCAAGAAACACAAATATAGCAAAACTAAACGCTTACGATAGGAGATACATTGTTGAACATATTAAAGAAAATCCGAGAATTAGTGCAAACAAATTTGTTATAATAATAGAAAATGATCTTAAAAAGACTATTAGCTCGAAAACTGTAAGTCGTGTTCTGTGAAAAGAGGGATATAATTTAGGATTTTTTTTTTTTGTAGGATAGCGCAGAAGAAACCATTTAATTATGAAGTGAATAGAAAAAAAGAGATTAGAATTTGCCCATAAGTATAAAAATCATACTTTTGATTTATGAAAAAAATGTTCTCTTCACCGATGAAAGTAAATTTAATCTTTTTGGATCCGATGGAAGACAAATGGTGTGGAGAAAACCGAATACTGAGCTTCACAAGAAAAATCTTCGGCCTACTGTAAAACATGGAGGTCGCTCGGTTATGGTATGAGGATGTTTTTCTGCTGCGAGCACGGGTAATTTACAGTTAATCGTCGGAATAATGGATAAATACAAATATATGGTTATTTTAAAAAATAACGTAGAAAAATGTGCCACTGATTTGGAAATGTTAAAAGATTTTTCGTTTTACCAAGATAATGATCCCAAACATAAGGCACATATTGTCAGACTATCGTTATTGTATAATGTACCAAATGTGATGGAAATACGCCCGCAGTCACCCGACCTAAATCTTATAGAAAATCTATCAACAGAATTAAAAAAAAGAATTAGAAAATATGATTTCTCAAACAAAAATGACTTAAAATACATCTAGAATCTGAGTGGCGTAATATTGGGCCTGAAATTACCCAAAAATTAGTAAAATCAATCCAAAGCGATCATTAGAAGTGATCAAAAGGAAAGGGCACCCTACAAAATATTAATTTGTGATAATTTTGTATTTTTTGTTAGAAAAACAAATTATTTGTACAGTACGAATACGAATGTTCAGTTATTTTTGTTTAATTTCTTGTATTTCTTTATTTTTATTATGAAATATTTTAAAAAGCATATTTTTTACTAATATTATTGATAAAATTGTTGTCTAACAGCTCTAAAATATATTTTACTATTTTTTTTTAAATAAGTAGTATATTTCCAATAAAGTTTTAACTAGATGGTGTACGAATACGAGTGGGAGCCACTGTATACAAGTTACCTAAATGAGAATGAAAGGTTGAGACATAGAAAATATTTTAAGTAAATAGTTCAAATAAAAAAATTCTTATGGATCATTTATATAATTTTTAATAATTGTCGACAAGTATTGAATGAAGATTAAATTCGTTGGAAATATTAAATCTATATTAATGAAAAAAATATATTTTCAATTTAATGTTTGATGTATTTACTTAATTTATCTAAATAAATGTTTGAAATATTTTTGATATTTCATTGCCCAGTCCATCTAAGTTTACAAAAGCGCTAAAATGATTTTTGACGTTCTTTTTTATTATTGGTTACTTTAACGATAACTGCAATGAAATGTTTGTTCTATTTCTTTTCAATACAATTTCATCTACCAATGTAATTAATTGATGCAAGTCAATTATAATTTTTTATGCTAAGTCAACCGTCGTATGAGACTGTGTCTTGTTATCAGTGTTCAGAATTAATCTTAAAACGAAATACATTTCTTTAGCCATCTTATCGACAAGGTAGTTAAGTAGTAGAGTTCATTGATTATTTTATTGTTCGAATAATTCGCGTGCATTTATCCTATAGCAAAAGGGTAAACGTCGAAATTTGACTAGTGTGTGTCGTTCGACCAAATTTGAAATTTATATTATAACTTACAGGTACGGAAAATGAATTCAAAAACTGGAGTAGTGACGAAACGGAGACGATATTCGGAGACGTTCGTAAATGAAAAAAAATATAAGCAGGAAGTAAAAAGTAAGTTCGATAAATTATTAATATTAGAAAATAATGATTATGAATTATATTGTATCAATATATACATACATACATATATATATATATATATATATATATATATATATATATATATATATATATATATATATATATATATATATATATATATATATATATATATATATATATATATATATATATATATATATATATATATATATATATATATATATATATATATATACAATAAATACAATACCTCGACAGAAACAAATATTAGAACATTTAAGATTTTTCAAAATAGATGTTTTTAACTCAACACTTTAAGGCTCGGTCCCGCGCTATTTTTAAGATTTTTCGATCCAACCGCTAAGGGCTGATCTCGAGCTAGCGCGGGTTTATAAATAACCTTAAGCGTATCTCATAGAATATATTAGCGGTTCTTAAAATGTTAAGCATCTGGAAATATTTTACAATAAATCAATATATTTTTTATTATATTAAGATTAACAATATTAAATCAGAAAAGAAAGAAAAATGACATCGACAAAAAATATGACAAAAAATGTTTGCCGCGTAAAATCTATTGACATAATTTGTAATAATGTTCATATGATCAATTAATAATATCTTCGAGAAATAACATAATTAATAGTGTGCAGATAAATCTTTTCTTTCTATCAGCACTTGTAGTATATTTGACATTGAAGCAATTAATTTATATCGTTATTCATCCGCAATCACCTCCCTTGAATTTTACTGCTAATATGATGTTTTTTTTCATTTTCTTATTCTTTTATCTACTATATTTCACAAATTTATATCAAGAGACTTCGTCGCGCGTTTAAAATAATGAGCGAGTATACAAAACTTTTTTTACACTATGTGAGCTGTGTATGCTTGGGTCCATTATCTTGCTGAAAATAGATATCAGTTAAAAGATTCATCTTCTTGGTCTTTTTTTTTAAAGTTTATATTCTAATATATTCATATAAACCATCTTATCCATATAATCACGCCGATAAAGACCAGTTCTGCAACATTAAATATTGTCGTGCGACCCCCCTCCCTCGCTCTATATTCGAACCATTTCCCCATTACTTCACAGCTGGTAACAACATTTCTATATTCTAGATTTTATATTTAGATACTTAATCATCGCAATAGAAAATATTAAACTTACTTTCATGAGAAAATATACTTTTTCTAAAAATTCATTTTACTTTTATTGACTCTACTTGTACAGTATGTTTTTTTGTTCTTTGAAACACAAAAATTATAATAAGCACCTTGAAATATATGTATTTTGCACAGTATTAGGGGTAATATTTTTATTAAACTCTACTTTAAACTGCTCTGCTATTTCCAATGTAGTTTTTGTGTTTTTTTTAAATTATTTTAATAACCGATCTTTTCTCTTTAACAATGTTTTCTCGTGCGTCCATTTCCTGTCCGATTTTCTAAGTTTTCCTCTCCTTTCAATCGGTTGATAACACGTGCTCATCGCACATATAGAAGGGGCGGGTCTGCATATATATATATATATATATATATATATATATATATATATATATATATATATATATATATATATATATGTGTGTATATATATATATATATTATGTATATATATATATATATATATATATATATATATATATATATAGTTTGTATGTGTATGTATGTTAATTATATTTTCTTATAGATAATTATGAATTTTAGTGTATTTTTTTACATGTATGTTTTTCCCTCTCGATTATATTTGTATTCTGAATGTAATTAACTATCTCTTGAATCGTATTCGTTATTCGCTTTTGATTTTATGTAATTATATTATGATTTTAAATGTGAATATAAATTAGTATTTTTTTTAGTTCACACTTTAATCAAATCAAAATTAATTACAGATAAGCTAATTGCTTTTGAAACGGAAAAAGAAAAATTAATAGAACAACATCTAAATAATCTGAAGCGTCCAAACTGCAATGATGTTACTACTGAAAATGTAAAAAAACGTTATTGTGCACAAATAAATAAAAATCGCCTATCAATACCTGCAAAATCTAAAAAGAAGAAGACTCTGAAACGTGATTCATATGCTGTAATAACTACAACGGAACATGATATGAAACAATATGCAGAGAACAAGGATTTATGTGAAGGAAATACAACAAAGACGTACCTATTAAAAAAGAGTCCGATAACAAAAAATCCAATTGAAAAAGATGTTGAACAAGATGCTAATATTGAAGAAAATTCTTTTGTAGAACAACGTGATGGTTTGAAACAAAATGATGTAGCGCAAGGTGATGACATAAATATAGATTTGATAAAAAACAAACTACTAAATTTGTTAACATAACTTAAGTTAAAAAAATCAAGTTTAAATAATAAAAATACTATTACAAAAATTATTAAAATGTCTTCTAATTTAACAAGTTATTTTATATATATATATATATATATATAACATCATCATCAGCCTCTTTTTACTTTTATTGTTGAACGAAGACTTTCCCTAATATCTTCCATTTCGACCGATCCAATGCTTCTCTCTTCTAGTCTATTACCACGAATTTTTTTACATCTCTGTCCAATCCAACAATGGATCTTTTCTTGGATCTCTTTATTCATCCGAGTTTTCAATCAAATACATATACGAACAAATATAGATGTAAATACATTGTTCAATTAGCAAGTTATGTGTTTTATAAAATTGTCAATATTTATCTATAAACTTAATCTTAATTTAAAAACTTATACAAATTGTTAACTAATAAATGATTATGAAGTCATATAGAAATTTATTTTCAAGAATATAATCGATTTTCATTCAAATACACAATATACTATTAGGTAAAAAATATTGCCAAAGAATTGAAAAACTTTATGACGATGATAACAACGAATAACAGACAAATTAGAATGTCTTAGGATTAATCTGAAACCTAATTTATTCATAGTTTAAGTATAGAATTTCAATAACATTAGTTATTTATGCAACGGTATGAAAATTAATGTTATTAAATACCTTATATCTGAAAATTTATAAATAAAAAAAATTAAATAAATAT
>CP092091.1:43672990-43700490 GCA_029203775.1 Neoneuromus ignobilis
AATGTAAAATTGATCAAACAACGTTTCAACATTTACAGAAAGTTTGTCAAGATGTCGATCCTGGAGACAGAAGAAATTCTATACAGGAAACATTTGTATACATTGAAATTTTAAATTTTAATGTCATTTCATTGATTATAAATAATTTGACATAAGTTTTTTCCTTTCATAAAAAATTATGTTTATTTGTTGAAATATATTTTATACTTATATGATTTTGTACAAGCTATGTTTATTTTTTTGTTTGTTTTTTATATGCTATATATAGTTTTAATATTTCATTTGTTTTGTTCTTTAATAAAATAATAAATGTATTAATAAATACAAATAATAAATATATAAATAAATGTATTAATACATATTGTCTGATATTCACATTCTAATTCATATTATGAATATTAGAATAAGCGTTTGTTTTTGTCTGTCTACTACGTGTGTGTCTTATCCACTCTAATTCTAACTAGTAATTATTTTTTGTTAAAAAAGATACAAAAATCCATACTGTGGATTATATAAATTACACATTAAATAATACATTTTTTAATGACAGAAATTTTGGTTGCATTGATAAATACAATAGTTATCTAACATAAATTACAACAAATGTTAATACATTTAATGAAGCATAAATAATACACACAAATAAATAAATATATATATATATATATATATATATATATATATATATATATATATATATATATATATATATATATATATATCTTTTAGATATGCAGAAACATAAAAAAGGAAATTTTGTAATAAACTTTATTCATTAATTAAGTAAAAAATTATATTAAAAAGAAACATCAATATAGTCGTTTGAAAAAGGTTTTTCTTATTATTTTCATAATATTATATTAATAGCATAGAAAATAAACTCGTAAACTTTGAGGATGAAATTACTAAAAATGACTAGGATACAGCTAACTTATGCATCAGGTACGCACTTATCACGTGTATTTTCGACAATTATATCCATAATAAACTTGTCGCTGGCGAGATTTGCAAAACAATATTCTTTATTTTTGAAGCTCTATCAAAAAACGAATTACTTATCTGATCTATATACAGAACGTGTAAAGAATGGTTTCAACAATTAACCCATTGGCATCTGCGAGCGGAATATTCCGCGCACGATGACTGTCCGATAGCACCAAGCGCGGAATAGTCCGCACACGACGACTGTTGCTTATCACCGGCTGGCTGTCTCGGCTGCATCACGCTAGTAGGGACTTTAGACCTGTAATGCAAATGGGTTAAAAAGTGGTGATTTTGATGTGAGTGATAAAGAACGTGGGAAGCCACCGAAATAATTTACTGACGAAAAATTGCAGACATTATTGCATCTTCGAACCAAAAAGAAATTTCATACCTGCAATCGAATTGTTGAACTTTATCTTTACAAATTTTACTCTGACACAGTGATATTTTCTTTATTATTTCTTCTAATGAATCTAATTGTACAGTAATATTTTCCATACCTAATAAAACAAATAGAAGTCGATATTATAATTTATGTTTAGAGTTCTTTAAAAATATTGGTAATATTGTAACAATTAAAATCCGGGAACTAAAAGCCGGGATCTACAACGAGACCGCCAGCAGCTCACATACAATTTTTAGAAATAAACATTTTCTACCCGATCATCACCAAAAACATTTAGCGCTGTGTATTCAGTGCAGTGAAGTAATCAGTGCAAAATAAAAACAAACATCAAGCCTAGTGACGAGAACATTCCGCTAGTGTTTAAATAACTCCCCAAACGATCAACACATTAGCATCCTAAGATACCTTATACTGCTAGTACTGTACATAGTTAAGTTTAGTTCATAAGTTAGTTAAGTTCTTAGTTATAAGTTAATTTTTAGTCATAATAAAAAACCTAATGTTTAACCAGGTTTTTTGAAATTTTAAAAACCACACATATCATTATATTTACCCTCAACATATATTAGTACATTAGAATAACCTAGAAAGCTAAGTTTTGTAACACAAACATATGTATCACTACATATATAGTAATTTCCGATAATAAATATATATTTGATTTCGATTTGATTCCGCTCTCAGCAATATTCTGCTGTCACCGTAAAACATTTCGTGAATATCTTATGAGCAGTATAGAAAGATTTTAAGACTTAAAAATTTCGGATCATATAGCTCATTACCCTCAGGTTTTTCCTTATTCATTGTTCCTCTTTGACCGCTGTTAACTTAGTAGGTATTTCTAATTTAAATACAAATTTTAAAAACAACTTAATTTTATAATTTAAATTAAAATAACATTTCATTTGGACAATGAATGGCAACCATTTTCCGATTCGAGTCCAGCGTGGAAATAGGAATAAGTCGAAAGCGTGTATCTTATTCCACACAGTGATAATTTTTTTATAAATTAAATGATTCTCAAATAAGATATATACATAATTTGAAAATATACATTAGGAAAGACAAGACTGATTCTGGATCTGCTAGTAAAAATGTTACGATGAATTTAATGAAAGAGAGTGAACTATTGCATCAAGGGTACTGCCTTTATAGAGATAGCTGGTACAGTTCACTGGCATCATATTGTGAACTGTATAATTGCAAACAAATGTTGGTAGTACAGCAAGAATAAATAGAAAAGAGATGCCTAGGAACTAAAATCCATTAAATTAGAAAAGAGAGAAGCTACTATATTTTCAACAGAAGATATAGCTACAGTAAAATAGAAAGATGTGGTTGTGTTAACAATACATTCTTTAGATTTTTCCAAGACGGGAAAAGTAAACCGATACAGTGGACTAAAAATTTTGAAACCAAGAGAAATAATAGATTATAATAAAAATATTGGTGGAATTAATATAAGCGACCTCTCAATCTCCGAATTGTGTAAATTTCGCACAATACGGAGATGTGGCAAAGCGTATATAAAAAAAGGTATTTTTTATTTTGTGAATATGATACTGTTAAATAGTTATATCCTCTTCAAGAAAAATAAAAAGGATTGAACTTTCCATATTTACAAGCAAAAACTAGTGAAAAAAATTATTGCCAAATACTTCAAAAATTAAAGGATAAAATATCGTCTATAAATAATTCAATAACAAGGTATATTGGCCGGCACTTTCTGACAAGAATATCTCCAACGGAATCAAAGAGAAGAAAAATATCAAAGCAATGCGATGTATATTTATTTAAGTCCTTTAGAAGAGAAACTGTTTTTAAATGCGATATTTGCGATGTTCCATTATGTATAGATAATTTTAAAAATTACCACATTAAAAAAATCTACGAACTATCTAAGTTTATTTACTGTACAAATGTATAATACTATCTTTTGTCTAATCATTACACGTAATTTCTAAGTAAAATAATAATAAACAAAAATACAAGAACTATCGTTGTGCAGTAATGCACGGTGATACGAGCTGGCTATCAACTGAACGTCTCGGATGTGTAACGCTAGTAGCGATTTTAGAGCTGTGATGCAAATGGGTTAATATTATTAACACTATTCTGAGTTACTGTTTCACTTGTTAAAAGTTCAAATGTGTGTTCATTGCTTATTTCTCTATAACCATCTGGGAATTTAATTACAGCTGGTTTAGTTACAAAACAATCTCTTATCATTTGAAGAAACACATCAGCATTTTCTTTAGTCGTCATGTAGCCGAAAGATGCACGAACTGATCCAGTAGGTACACCGTCAACTATGTTGTGTTGATCTCCACAGATATGGCCTGCCTTAAAAATAATAACTTTACATATTATTACTGTTATATAAAAACAAATCTAATAGTATCAAACTGTCATGTCTGAAATTAGATTAAATAAATTACAAATTACCTCAAAATGTTTTCTACAATCATCGTTTGTTAAATTTAAATGTCGTTGGCAAGCACCAGGATTACAAAAACATCCAGTACGAATGTGAATATTGTATAGGTTTGACATATGAAGAAACTGAAAAAAATATGTATCTAATTTTAAATCGTTTAGAATAAACAATCATTATATTCACCTCTGTAAATGATACAAATTCTCCATTATATCTCATTAGATTAAAATTTACAATACCACCCTGTACAGAAACATCTTCATAATTTGTATTAGCATATAGTTTTGCTATCGGTTTTCCATTGCTGTGATGCGTTGTTAAAAGGTTATGGTGAATATATCGAGCGATTTGAAATACATGATCTGTGATGTTGCGTACGGTGATTCCAATCCGACAGAATGTATCAAAACAATGTTGAAGTGCGATTACTGCCAAAAATGGAATTGTACCATTTTTAAGTCTATTGATATAACATTATGTTAACTATAAAAATATGTTCATATGGTATATAAACAGAAATTTGTATAATATAAAAGTTTAATATAATTTATCTACTAGAATACAATTGCAACTGTAAAAAGGTGTATTAAATTTAAAAAGTAAATATTTACTGTACCTTTTATGTATTTCATTCCTTAAAATATAAAACTGTTCTGTACTCGAGGCAATCTGTACAGTTCCTCTTCCAAAATATATCTTTTTTAATGTAATAGCGCTTTCATTTTTAACAAACAGTGCTCCTAAGCCTGTAGGATATCCGAACATTTTATAAAATGAAAATGCTACAAAGTCTGGTTTGTACACTGATAAATCTAAATTATTTGTTCCCACATAGCTAGCAGCATCGACCACGCAGTACCATTTTGTAGGAAATTTTTGTGTAGATAGTAATTTATTTAAAGCACCATTATGAATTTTATTTATCCATGATAATGGATATTTAGTACCGGAAAAATTGCACTGGGCAGGATATACAAACAACGAATTAGTTTCAAAATCTATATCATGTCTCTTATCTACCGAAGTCTGTTCAAATTCTTCCATTGTTTTGATTGTTGTTTCGAATGAAATCGAAACAACATTTTTTGCATACTCTCTCATTCCAAGAACCGAAGTATGATTATCTTGCAAGTACATAAAAGTTCCTTCATCATTTTTATCAAATGCATTGTCTTTAGATACTGTGCCAAGATAGTTAAATTGTTCACTGATTAACTTTAATGAACCTGTTGTACCTGATGTGAAAATCACACTGTATTCTTCTGGATCAGCATTAAAATGTTTCATTACTCTAAATTCATTAAAAACATTTTGAAATTAAAATCTTTAAATAAGTTCTATAACTTCATATAAAATGTAAAAAAAATATTTTCAGATAAAACTTTTATATTGAATGTAATAAATTTGTATGAAGGAAATAAAATATTAAATTTTGTTTCAAACCTGTATCTTATTTGATCAACAGAGTCTTCTGTTAATTTGCTTGATGCACTGAGAGCATGTGGAATACCGTAAATATTATTTTTTAAGTCATTAAAAATATTTTCAATCTGTTTTTCTGAATAAATAGATGATCCTGCATGTTCTAAGTAACATTGACCTGAAATATATGTATATTATTTTTGACAATAATAAAATATATTGAAAGTATTATTTATAAATCATTCTTCATTTTAATTTTTTTTTTAAATGTAAAAATTATGTTTTTGTTAATAATACTTCTTCAAACATTTTTTTAAAAAAGGTACGTGATAGTAAGATTTGTCTAATAAATGATTCATTACAAAAAAATGAGATGAATTTTACTAAATTTACATAAAAAAATATATAAAAAATAATATTTTAAAATAAATATATATATATATATATATATATATATATATATATATATATATATATACATATACATATACATATACACAGCGGTGTATAAGTCATCGCCATATGAGTAACATAAGCAATTTATTAATATAATTCAATACGTCGTTAAATAAAAAAAAATATTTCATTGAAAATAAATATAATGAATATTATATTTATTATCAATTAAATATTTCTTTTTTAAATTTAACGACTTTATTGAATTGTATCAATAATTGCTTATGTTAACCATATGGCGATGATTTATGCATCGCAGTGTATTTACATAGATGGCTCAATTGAGACTGAAGAATAGTAGAGAATAATAGATAGTCAGTAAATAAATATGTCTAAACCTCAGCCTTATTTTGATAATTATATGAGGGTTGTTTGATAAGTATGGTAAATTTATTTATTGTTTAATTTAATTAAATTTTTCAATTTAGTTTTCTTACTTTTTTAGCATACTTATCAAACGACCCTCATTTATGTATTTCTGTGTGTATAATAATTATTAATAAAATAATTTTCTTCTTGACTTTTATTAGTGTTTTTTTTAAAAAAACACAATATTACATATTTTTAAATAAATTCATTTAATTATGTAATAATTTTATATCTAAATTTGAACTTCGCGCTGAATAACCCATAATAGTTAAGTGAGAGTAACAAATTTCTAGGTATCCTATTGTTTACAATTGTCAATATGTTATAACCTTAAAATTTCATACCTTTCAGCCTCTCGAATTCAGCGTTGATGTTTTTAGTTTGTTCTTCAGTGTAAACATTTTTAAATGCATTAAACACTTTCAAGTTTTGTTCAACACTCATGTTGTTAGATTTTAGAATAAATTGTTAACGTTAGTCGTCTGAAATACAACTGAACGAGAATATTTTTTCCTTGTTATTAAATATACTACGGAGTGTTTTTGCGAAGCCATTGCACTCAAGGCTATTTACTAAATGAAATAACCACAAATGATATGGTTTACATTTTTTATCTTTAACGTATATAACTAAAAAGAAATTTATTTTCTATATAAAATTGTATTTAAGTATAAAATATAAAAGTACGAAGTAAAAGTTAAACTGAATAATGTTTAAGTTATAACTTTTGTTCTTTTACAAAGCTTTGAAAATTAAGAATTAAATGAACTATTATCATGATAATCATTATTTTGAAAGATTGCAAAGGTATTGTGGTAAATTTATTTGAACATAATTGAATCATTTAACTTTAATTTCTTAATGTTTTGAATTTAATAAACACACTTCACATTTTACTAATGTGCATTCCGATGGATATACACACACACGCACACACAGTAATACTTCGTATAACCCGGCTAATCGGTTCCACTGATTAGCCGGACTAATCGAAACATTAAATACAAAAAACGTTAATTGGTTCCAAACAATTTTTTTTCCTGTTTTTCAGTAAATAAAACGAGGGTAGTATATTCAAATGTTTGTATGTATTAACAAAACAAAATCAGGGGTTTATACATTCATTTTCAATTAAAATTTAATTATCAAAAAATCGACTCACTCTAGAGTTGCGAATTGAAAACTAATAGAAAAAGAAAAACGACCACAAAACTAGAACTGCGCATGCGATGCACATAATGTGCATATATGATTTTGGTTTTCTTTTTTATTATGTTCTCATATTGGGGAAAACTTAAAAATGTGCGTATAAAAATAATTTTAGGTATTAATTTTTTTGGATTTTTTTAGTAAAAAAAATTTTTTTTGGAAATTTCAAACTCAATAAAATAAGCAAAATAAAAATTGAAATTTTAATTTTTTAATAATTATTTAATATATATATATTATATACAATATATATATATATATATATATATATATATATATATATATATATATATATATATATATATATATATATATATATATATATATATATATATATATATATATACAATATATATATATATATATATATATATATATATATATATATATATGTATAATTACGTGTGTGTGTGCGTGCGTGCGTTATCATTATCAGCCCATATCAGTCCAATGGTGGATGAAGGCCTCTTCCAAAATCTTTCACTTCGACCAATACAATGTCTTTTTCTTTCATTGCACTCTGAGGAATTTAAATTTTTCTGTCTCATCTATCCATACGATTCTTCTTGAGTCTTTCTATATGTTTAGTCTACCAAACAGTAATTTCTTCTCTTATTACATAACAGGCCTATTTTCATTTCAAATTTCATGTACACTAAAGGAATATTTATATATGAACTGAAGACATGAATAAAAATATGTCAATTCGGAAGAAATTCTTATATTATGATGTTTGATATTTCTCTATGTTTAAAAAGAAAAGTTTTTGATTAATGCATCATCCTATCTGTTCTCATTCATGGTAGTCAAACAAAGTCCTCGAATGCAAGAATTCATCGGGTCTAAACAACAAAAAGAAGCATTGAAATATTAATGTTAAGAATAACAAAAGAAAAATAAAAAGAGAGCCGAATGAATCAGAAAGAAAACGAAAGTTCCGGATGTTTTAACAAAAATGAAAAGTTTGAAATTGAAATGGAATGGTTATAAAGCAAGCAGAGATCATAGATGCACAAGATAAATTATTGATTGAGAATTTAGACATATAAAAAGATCCACGAAGAGATCTATGAATAGATAGGATAGAGATATAAGAAAAATCATAGAAATAGGCTTGAAAAGAAGGGCATTGGATCGGTAGAAGTAAAGGTTTTGTGATAGGCCTTCATCTAGCATTTTATACAATAAAAAGAGGATGATATATATATATATATATATATATATATATATATATATATATAACAGAAAGAAAATTCAATTTACTTGTTGGAAAAATAAATTTCAGTTTAAAATACTATAAGATTTATCGCCGGAAATTCGACCGGTTGCGCAGAATTTTTTAGACGAGAACAATACAACACCTATAGTGATAGTAACAATATTAGGTCGTGTAATATAAAATGACGGATTTTTATATTATTTCCAATATATTAATGCGACATTTAATATTACACGATCTAATATTTTAATAGTGGTAAATATTGTATGTACGTAGCTTACAATTTACTGTAGACGCTGTTTTTTTTCAAACATCAGAGCTGAATGTTACTAAACCGTTGATCATATGAAATATTGATTCATTTTTTATGCGTTCTATTTTCTGAATCTGATTATTTATTCTTTATTGTATTCGTAAGAATTATTAAAAGAACTATAATTTTAAAATAGAAAGACCATAGTAAAAATTGGCTTTCAATTTATTTATTTTAGAATTGTAAATAAATCTTTTTTGTGTTCTAGTGTTTATGTATGACATTTCCTAGATAATTTAAATTTCGACTTGCACGTATAAATATGTACATACAATAATATTAACTTTATGATTTTTCGTAAAGTGAAAGTTTCACTAGCGTTGCATACCAAACATGCTGTTTACGCATATTTGTCTATATCGTTCTGTCAAGCTTTTAACAGTTATTTGGTATTATTCATTGTTTACACGTAGTCTGGAGGATGTTTTCTGATACCAGTAAGCTGTTCACTCGTGAACCTTACATTACGTTACCATATAATCCTTGAAATGTCCAACTTGCTACAAATAATGAATTGAATAAGCCAATAATCTACGAAAACACGTACATTTATGTTGAAGTTGACATTTTCGTACGAAATAATCGTGATTATAGTTAAGTATATTTTATGTGATAGAATATTATCTTTCTTATGTATGTATGTATATATATATATATATATATATATATATATATATATATATATAATATATATATATATATATATATGATGTTTAACTAATAATCGCATTTAGAAAAAGTTATCATATACGAATTTATTCGTTAGTGCAACGGTCATATATAGCATCATCATCATCATCACATTAAAGACAAAACTCTTGGGAAGCCCATATATCAATCCACTACTGGACGAAAGTCTCAATGAATGCTACCATTCACTGGTATTTGGTCATATTCGCCACGCTGACCAGGCGGATTGGTGAAGATTTTTTTATTCGGGGTTTACTCCCTTCTCGACAGTTATTTTTTACAAGATGAGGTTGTCGGCCTTTATACTCAACCCTCAAAAGTGAGGAACTCTCCGACTGGGAATCGAACGCAATCTCTCGCATGACATGCAGAGATGCAAACCGCTGTGCTACCCAGTCGGTATATATATATATATATATATATATATATATATATATATATATATATATATTAGGTGTATCCGAAATGAATGTCGTATTTTTAATGAAACAAAAAGATCATTCTAAAACTTTTAGTTTTAATTTAATCATTTAAAATATAATTTCCTTTCAAGGATATGACCTTCTCCCATTTCTCTGCCAATTTTTTTATTCCATTTTTATAAAATTCTGAAGACTTTGAATTAAAATAATTGGAGAATCCCCTTTTTACATCATCTACATTTTTGAAAAAAAATCCATCAAGAAAATGTTGCATCGAACAAAATAAATAGTAATTTGATGGAGCAAGGTCTGGAGAATAAGATGAATGGGTCTATAAAAGCTTTCAGCCAAGTTCCTTGATTTTATCCAACATTAATTTCACCGTGTGTGGGCGCGCATTGTCATGTTGCAAAACTATCCGACTTCTGTTGACAAGTGCAAGCCTTTTTTCAATTCCTCGTGCAAACGATCCAGCTGATCGCAATAGAAACTTACCATTATTCTTTGACCGAATTTAAGTGTTTCGTAATAGAAGATTCCTTTGCAGTCCCACCATATAGACAAAAGAACCTTTTTTACAGTTAGTCCGGGTTTCGGGGTGGGTTTTGCTAATTGGCCTTTAAATAACCACTGTCGTTGTTTTCATATAACACCCATTTCTCGTCTCCAGTTACCAAATGATCAAGGAAAGGCGATTTGGCTTTAATATCCAAAAGTTCTTGGGATATGCGGACGCGCGCCGATTTGTTCTCTTTGCTCAGTCCGTACGGAACTCATACGTCTTGTCTTCAGATCTTCCTAATCTTCTTAATGTTTCTTTGCACTCTTGTATAGGTGTAATTTACTCTCTCAGCAAACTGGTGAATAGTCATGCTAGGATTTGCTTCCATTTCAGCAGCCAGAACATCATCCACCTTTGATTGCCTCCCACATCCAAGACTATTCTTAATGTCATAATTTCCCGTTCAAAATTTTCTGAACCATCTTTGACATTTGCGGATGTCTAATGTATCATCTACCACTTCACTAATGTTATTAGTGGCTGTAGTTGCCGAGTTTTTTTTTTAAGAAACTCATATAACATACAATTTCGTACAAATTGTTCAGTTGGTATAAATTCTGCCATAATTAATTCAAGGACAAAATATGTTTTGTAAATATCGGAATGTGGAGTCCAGATGTTCACAAACACAGATTTAACAATAGACGTTGTCAGGTATAGACGAGCAAAGCATGACTGACGCTCAAAACCTAACTTTGAAAAATACGACATTCATTTCGGATATACCTAATATATATATATATATATATATATATATATATATATATATATATATATATTAGGTAGCTTCATTTTTTTGAATAAATCGTTTTTATTTTTCAACATAGTCTCCTTTTAGGCTTATACACTTCATCCAACGCTGCTCTAGTTTGTTGATCCCTTCCGAATAATAGGATTTGTCCAAGTCTGTAAAATAGTCATTCGTTCCTGCAATCACCTCCTCGTTCGAATAAAATCTTTTTCCCGCGAGCCATTTCTTCATATTAGGGAACAAATAATAGTCCGATGGAGCCAAGTCTGGAGAATAGGGGGGATGTGAAACGATTTGGAACCCTATTTCCATTAGTTTTGCGGCCACAACTGCTGAGGTGTGAGCTGGTGCGTTGTCGTGATGAAAGAGGACTTTTTGTGGGCTAATCGGGGACGTTTTTCTTGCAACTCGGTTTTCAAACGATCCAATAACAATGAATAATATGCACCTGTAATGGTTTTACCCTTTTCCAAATAGTCGATAAAGATTATTCCTTGCGAATCCCAAAAGACAGTCGCCATAACCTTCCCGGCCGAAGGAATTGTCTTCGCCTTTTTCGGAGCAGATTCCCCCTTGATAACCCATTGTTTAGACTGCTCTTTGGTCTCAGGAGTATAGTGATGTATCCATGTTTCATCTACAGTGATGAAACGACGCTTAAAGTCCTGCGGATTTCGCTGAAACAGCTGCAAACCGTTCTTGCAACACTTCACACGACCTCGTTTTTGGTCGATCGTGAGAAATCGCGGCACCCACCTGGCGGATAGCTTTTTCATGTCCAAATGTCGGTGCAAAATATTATGTACCCGTTCACACGAGATGCCTACAGCACTAGTAATCTCACGCACTTTCACTCTTCTGTCATCCATCACCATATCATGGATTTTATCAATTATTTCTGGAGTGGTGACCTCAACAGGGCGTCCAGAACGTTCAGCGTCTCTTGTGCTCATATGGCCACTCCGAAAATTTTGAAACCACTTATAAACCGCACTAATCGAAGGTGCAGAGTCACCATAATGTTTATCAAGCTTCTGTTTAGTCTCCTGAGGCGTTTTGCCTTTAATGAAGTAGTGTTTAATCAACACGCGAAATTCTTTTTCGTCCATTATTTGATAATCACTCGATTTCCTTGATTCCAACGATTCTCAAACGCAAAGGAATAGACCGTTATGGCTGAAACTTGATGTGTGTTCTTCCAAGAGGTGCTACTAATTAAAAATAACCTCGATATGCACTAGTGGTGCCATCTTTCGGAATTTACACGGACTCATCAAACGACCTCGTATATACACATATATATATATATATATATATATATATATATATATATATACACACACACATATATATATATATATATATATATATATATTTGTGCCAGTACCAATAAAAAAAATGTATTTTCATTTATAAGGAAAAATTATAAGAAAATATGTCGAGAACTGAGAAAAGCGGTTGTCTACTTATTTTCTTATTATTCATTTTTGTCCTATGTTCATTGAATAACCAACGCAATTTCTTATTTTTTTTCTTTATTAATTATGTTTTTACCGTACACTTCAAGAATCTATTTGCAAATTTCCGCTTGACGAATATTTTTATCATTTAAAAATCTTATCACTTATTGTATTTCACAAGTGTCGAAATTTTGGATGTTTGCATTCATTTTGAACGAATGCAAAAAATGAAAAAAAGAAAATTAAATAAGAAATACTATATATACGTGTTCTATTATATACATAAAGGAATGATGTCAACAAGAAGTGTCAGTGTTGTCTACGTGGCCTCTATGCGTATTCGATTTTTAATTTCTGGATGCGCCTTTAGTATAGAAGATTAAAAACCTCAATAACGAAAGAAAAGTTTAACGACAAATAGTATATACTATGATTGTTTTACGTTTTCTTTGACTTTTTGTTATCATTGTAAATATTTTCCTCGTTGATATTATAAAATGATTATCTTTTTACAGATTTGATTTTAAACGTCATTCTTTTAAATTAAGAAGAAAACCAAGATATCTTAAAACCAGTTTGTATGGTTTACAAATATAAGTGAGACAATTTATTTAAGTTTATAATATGACAACAATATTTTGTTAACGTAAAAAAACAATATGTCGTTAAATATCTTACATTTCATTTTTTTTTCTAATTAAAATTCTATATATTTTACAAAATGTCAAATAACAAATCAATTCAATAATTAAATTTTTATTTAAAAGAAAATATACAAAACAGAATATATTGTCTTTAAGGATAAAAATTGTTTAAACAAAGTAAATAAAATATAAATTGTCATAAAATAGATTTTAATTACTTTAATGAAATAGTTGTTTAATAAAATTTATATAGTATAGACCATATTAGGTATATAAATAATATATATATATATATATACCATATATATATATATATATATATATATATATATATATATATATATATATATATATATATATATATATATATATTATATTATTATATATAAAATTAATATTTTCAATGAAATTTATTTCTGCTTTTGAATTTCATAAACAATTAAAAAAAAATAATGTTTCGAGTACTTCTATTCATTAGTGTGTGAGTGTGTGTATGTATATATATATATATATATATATATATATATATATATATATATATGCATCACCGCGTGTCATGCGGGAGATTGCGTTCGATTCCCAGTCGGAGAGTCCCTCGTTTTCAAGTCGAGGGTTGAGCTGAAGGCCGACAACCTCATCTTGTAAAAAATAACTGTCGAGAAGGGAGTAAACCCCGAATAAAAAAATCTTCACCAATCCGCCTGGTCAGCGTGGTGAATATGACCAAATACCAATGAATGGTAGCATTCATTGTGGCTTTCGTCCAGTAGTGGACTGATGTGGGCGTTATGATGATGATGATGATATATATATATATATATATATATATATATATATATATATATATATATATATATATACATACACACACTCACACACTAATGAATAGAAGTACTCGAAACATTATTTTTTTTTAATTGTTTATGAAATTCAAAAGCAGAAATAAATTTCATTGAAAATATTAATTTTTTTATAATTATAAATATTTTAGATTAACATGGTAAATAAAAAAAATCATTTTATTTTCTTAGTTAGTCTCAATAATGTAAAATATATTGAAATGTCAGATTTACGATTAATAAAGATATTCACCATTTACATATTGCCAAGCAAAAGATTTAGAATGTGATAAATTCACACCTGCTTATACAGTGCAGGTAACATTTTTTTTTTAATTTCACTATTTTTGGACTTTATTAAGATTTATAATTGTTGTGTTTTATTATATGATTGTTAAGTGAGCATCATTTAAATATCGATTATAAAGAAAAGGAGACTTCAACATCTAAAATAAAAATTATTATAAACTTACATTCAAAGAAAAAAAATGTATTTGTGAATCTAATATAAAGTCTAGAATTCGTACAACTGTTTGTGATATTAAATGTTACAAAAGTAGCAATAAATTCGAAATCCAAATTATTGTAAAATCGATTTATTACCCCAGCTTATGAACTGGGAAAGAGAAAATATTAAATATGTCAAAAAGATGTTTAAAGTAAATTCTCCAGAAACAAGCACAAATAAAGAAGAAAACTGAGGAGAACTATGGAAAATTTCATTTAAGAATAGTGAGTTGAGCTATAAATTTAGCTAAGTATAATTCTTGACTTTTCAGAATGCTTAAGTGACGAGTACTTAATTATAATACAATAAAATGAATATTAACCAGAAATTTATCTTTGTTTTTGAATTTCACAAACAAATTCAAAATGCTTTCCAGGTGGAAAATACTTTTGTCCATAAGTGAATGTATGATTTTAAAAGGTATTTTCAAATAATGTAACTTTTTTTAAAAAAATATTTTTTCAATGCCAAAGTGTTCTCTTGTTTTTGAATAGATAAATATGATTTACCGTCTATATAAATATATATATATATATATATATATATATATATATATATATATATGTTCCTATATAATATATATTGCTATTTCCATAATTTATGCTAGATTTTAATTTCTCGGTTTTATTTTATACCAGAATCCTTTTCCCATTATATTAAATGTTGATTGATCGACTTCAAGTGGAATTTTTGTTTTCTCACAAACCACAATTTCGAATTTAGACAACAGATAGAAAAGAATAATTTTGATCTCCATTAAAGCGAAACGAGAAGCTAAAACGTACAGTATTTTTGATTATGAACGAATTTTATAATATTGAGACGATTCGTTGCACTCACCAATACAGGCTCGAGGTCTGATTCCAAATGACATATAAGTAAATGGTTTAATTTTATGTTTATTCTCATCGCTGAATCGTTCAGGATCAACTTTTCTGGATTCGAATAATTTTGCGGATCATAATGAATAGAAGTGATCGGTATCCATATTCCTGTTTCCTCGTCAATCGTGATTTTGTTGTCGGTCGTGTAGTTGAGAAATGGACTTGGCAACGTATATTTTTTTCTGTATATTCTATCGGTCACTATTGCGGGACTCCATTTTCGCAAGAATTCTATAAAAAGAGTATAGATTAACAAGCCGCAAATCACGAACGCACTGTTTTCAATTACCAGAAACAACCATATCCATGTACTTCATTCCGTTTAACGGTTCGTACGTAACTTTACCGTTGTTTTCTTTCAAGACTGTGTCAATTTCCGCTTGTAATTTTGTCTGAAAATCGGGATTTAATGCCATTTCGTGTGCTGTAAAACACATGGCTGTCGAACTTGTTTCGAAACCGGCAAAGAAAAATACAAACGCTTGAGCTATCAAATCTTCATCACTCAATGCTGAAACATTAAAATATTTTGTTTTGAATACAACATACAATTTATATCAGATAGTTACTGATTTAATATACAACTATTTTTAGTCTTATTCACACATTCATCTTTATTGATATTAAGAGTAGATACAATTAAGAAACAATAGAAAATTGTTTGCGTGCTGTTCTTGTTCAAGAAATGTCTACATTTTTGTTTGTTTTTTAACTGTGGTGGATTCACTTTAACACAAATGAATTTTTATCCCCAACACCACAATGGTTATGAAGTGATCAATAATCACTTATTGTTCACTTTTTGTTTATAATAATGGCTGGCTGATGCGCATTTCAATGACGGTGCCATCATCGTCAGAGCTTCTTGTTAACAAAACGGTTCTGACGATGATGGCATCACCATCGACAATGATGAACTGCGTATATTAGTGGAATTCAGATTAATCAATTCCATTAGAGATTAATTGTCGTTAATCTCCGATAGACATTTCAAAGAAACTAACCGTGTTTTATTCGACAAGTTTCCCGTCACATGCAAGCACTTATAAAAATAAAAAAGTTCGACAAGTGGGTTCGTTCTGAAGAGACATGATGGGCTAGTTGGAAGTTTGTTGTTTTACATTCATCCCGAACAGAAGCGAGCACTTTTTGAGCAGCAATGATATGTAACGAAAAAATTATTCTGCATGACAATAATCATTAATCTGCACAGTGGTTGGATTAAAGTGTGGTCCTGAAACATAGGTATATCGAAACCTAGCTTTCATGCGAGGGAGATAATAATGGCTATTTGACGCCTGCAACTGACATTATTCACTATTCGTTCTTGTAACATATTGAAAATATTAATATTGAGAAATACTATTCCCAGCTCAGTATCAGTAGTTGTGCATTAAGCAATCTTCATTGTCTAAGAGACATGTAGGTATACTACTCATGATAAGATTCGAATATGTGTTTCAAAAACAATAATCCAGAAATTGTAACAGTTGCAGTTTGAGGCTTTTCCTTATCCAACATATTCCTCTTACCAACACTTACTACTTTTTTGAATATTTTAAAAAAAATAGTAGAGAAAAAATTTAACAATTAAGCGTTAGTGAAAAACACCTTCGACGAATTTCTTAAGTATAAAAGTGTAAATTTCTTTATAACTGGCATAAATGCACTTGTATTTCGTTGGGAAAAATATATTTTGTTCAATGGAGTTTGTCTTCATTAATAAAAATTATTTCTAAAAAAAATTACAGGTGTTTAAATTTTCATTAGAAAATTCGTCATTTACTTAGTAATAACCTATTATAAATAAATAGGAAACTCAACATATATCATTTTTATAGTAATTTAAAGAAATTAATCTATTCAAACATATTTTTTGTTGAAATTAAATCGAAGTTTTCCACAAAATCTAAAAATAAAGTATATGATCAGGTACTGTGAAAAGGGATCTTCCAAATACTTGATAACAGGACTATAAATCAGAACTATACAAAAGCCAATAAATATTTCCATAATAACATAACATCTACAGATAAACTGAATAAAGAAATTTTGTGAAAACTTTCAAACTACAAAAGTACTTTTACAAGAATGCTACATTTCTTCTACTCTCTTAAAATATATGTACTGTATTGAAAAATTGACTAAAAATATGCAAATATAGAGATCGGTGTCAACAGCTCATATCTGCATATGTTATTATTTGCAGATGACCAGGTCATTGTTGCTGCCGATAAAGAAAATACAGCTTATATGATAAGAAAGCTCAAAGACGAGTATGGATCTTGAGGTTTAAATATGAGTATGTAAAAAACATGATATTGAGTTATAGGGGTAGAAACTGAAAATTAATGGAAGTGAAACATGGAGCTTAAATACCTTGGATTCATTGTCAATAAGAATTCAAACTGCGAAAGAGATGTAGGGAACAAAATTAATGTTAGGAAGAAAATTATAAATTGCACAAAACACAAACAATATCAAACAATAGTGGAAGATATGACACTATACAAGAAGTATAGATTATTTGAAAAAATATAGCCTCAAATTACAAGTAGTAATTGATGCTTTCTGGTGAAGCTATAGCATCATAATACTCTAGAATGTTCCTAACTACACCGTAAAATAAATAATGAATATAGTGAATAATATAATAGACAGAATAGAAAAGAAATGGTTAATGTGGTTTGATCATCTAAACTATCTGCAAGATAACTGAAGAGAATTTGAAAGTAAAATTCTGCTGGAAAACAAAGAAGTAGACGATCTCGAAAAATAAAGACATAAAATGTAGAAGAAGCAATAGCAAGTTAAGAGGAATTATCAGAAAAAATACTCAAGATGAAGAAAATTTTCATATAAATTACAGAAAACGACGCATACTGTAATAATCATGCTATTATATATATATATATATATATATAGTAATACCTCGCATAGTGCGGCTTCGATTAGTACGGTTTCACTATAGTGCGGTTTGAAATTTAAAAAATATATATGCGCATGCGCACATTATACGCATCGTATGCGCAGTTCTAGTTTTGTGGTCTTTTTTTTCTATTAGTTTTCGATTGGTAACTCTAGAGTAAAGTTGATTTTTTGATAAATAAATTTTAATAACCCATTTAAAGAAAATGATTTTAAAATATATGTAAAATGAATGTATAAACCCCTGATTTTGTTTTGTTGATACATACAAACATTTGAATATATTATCCTTATTTTATTTACCGAAAAACGAAAAAAAATTGTTTGGAACCAATTAACGTTTTTTGTATTTAATGTTTCGATTAGTCCGGCTAATCAGTGGAACCGATTAGCCGCACTATGCGAGGTATTCCTGTATATATATATATATATATATATATATATATATATATATATATATATATATATATACACGAGAAATGTGTGTTTAAAAATAGATTTCTTACGAGGTTTATTTTTACGTTGCTCTTTTCCTATAGTAGATTCATCGATTGTTGCAAATCCAGTATCTAGAGAATTCTTATCGATTTCAGAGACATTTTCGTGTTGTAATCTTCCTTTCTTTGCTTCCATTAACAAGTGTATCATATCCGGTCGAACAATTTGTTCCTTTTCACGGAAATTCATAGTATCTGATATCAAGTTTTTGAAAAATGACGTGTCGGAATTATTCATAAAACAAATTTTCATTTTCTGCAATCGAAAAACAATAATGTATTCGATTCTTCGAATTATATTATTTCTATAATTTTTCCAAAATACAAAAAAAAACTTCAAATACCTTCATCAATTCTGAAAAAAATGAATAGCCTATAAGAAGGAAAAAACATTTAATTGTTGTGCCTAGCAACTTTCTTCCTAACATATAAAAGTCACTTTTCGGGTGACGTAACGAATCTACTTTGAGACCGAATGCGGTCGTTGCAATCACGTCGTTTGTGAATCTTGTAAATGTGTCTTTTAATTTTACGACCAACGGTTTGTTGATTTCTGATTGCGATTTATCAATGAAATAATTTACAAACTGTTCACTGCATTCTGACATAAGCACGAACATGGAACGCATTTTATTCGACGTAAAAGATGGACTCAATGTCGATCTCATATCTTTCCAGCGTTCATCTGAAATATTTTAATGATTAGATTTACAATAATTGAATGAAAATAAACATGGCAATCTCTCTCATATTCTACATTTTTATTGTTGAATAAATTTATAATTTAGATTTTTCTGGAATTAAAAATAATTGAATTTGAAAATTAAGTTATAAATGAAAATTGAAAAATCATCAATTTAGTAATAGATAGACGTATCTATTTTTTAATGTTTATATCTGGATTTTAAAAGTTGATTTGATATTAATTCACTGATACTCGAAAGTACTCACTTAAATATAATAATTTTATGAATTCAATAGTTATGTATAGTGGATTAAATTATTGAATAATAACAATATTTTTAATAAAATTTGAAAAATACAGTAATCAAAAAAAGTGGAATAATAAATTATTTATTTACTACATTTTTCTAAAAACATATCATACCATTAAAT
Source organism: Neoneuromus ignobilis (assembly GCA_029203775.1). Classification (NCBI taxonomy): domain Eukaryota; kingdom Metazoa; phylum Arthropoda; class Insecta; order Megaloptera; family Corydalidae; genus Neoneuromus; species Neoneuromus ignobilis. The sequence goes on from CP092091.1 coordinate 43,693,107, forward strand.
ACTCGTATAATATAAACAATACTTTTTTAAGCGCGATAGAACTTTAAATTGAAATAAAATACATATTAGATGACCAGATGACTATTTATTTGATATTATTCGAAACGTAATTTTATGGCATTAATATTTTAAAATAATTTTGAGCATATGTGCACCACGGTTGCCTCTGAAATATCGCATTCTATTATTCCAATTTCGGGTTACTTTTTCAAACAATTGAAGCCTTATGTTCACAATAACGCGAGTTATGTTGGCTTTTAATGCCTCAATTGTTACTAGTTTATCAGCATAAACCAGAGACTTTACATATCCACAAAGAAAATAATCCAGAGACGTCAAATCACACGATCGTGGTGGCCAATTTATAGATCTATTTTTGAAGATATCGTTATCGTCGAATTTTTGTTTCAATAACTCGATTGTTTCGGTCGATGTAAAGGTACATGGCACCATCTTGCTGAAACCACATCTCTTACAGATCGATGCCAAGCAAATTTGGAAACAAATAATCATCGATCATCATCGTTCTGTAACGTACACCATTGATGGTAACGCACTTTCCGGCTTCATTTTGAAAGAAATAAGGTCTGATGATACCAACAATGTACAATCCGCACCGTACGGTGAATTTTTCTGGATGTAACAAGTTTTCGTCAATCACTTTAGGATTGGTTTCAGTTCAAATAAGGCAATTTTGCTTATTAACGCACTTGTTAAGTGAACAATGAACTTCATCACTGAACAAAATTTTATGGTAAAACAGTTTACAATTGATCAGTATCAATTGATTGTAGCCAATTCACCGAACATTTGACATAAACAATAGTCATGTGACTTCAGTTCTTGAACCAGTTGAATCTTATAAAATTGCAGACCAAGATCTTTACACAAAATTTCCTACGTAGTAGATGGACAAAACCCAAGTTTCTGCGAACGACGACGAATCGACAAATTCGAGTCTTCACTCATATTATCATTAACAGCAGCAATATTTTCTTCGGTATGCACGTTTCTACGCCTTGTTGGTGTTGTTGTATCACACAGTGAATAAATTGTGCGAAATATATTGATGGTTCTGCGAATAGCTTGTTCCAATGACTGATTATTTGCACCATTAGGTTCACAAAGTGCTCAATAAATTTGGCGAAAAGAACACTGATTTTTGAAATAAATTTCTACAATTTGGAAACGTTTTGCAAATGTAAAATGTTTTATAATAATTTGCAAAAGTATACGGAATTCAAATGTCACTTATAGCGTGAAAACTGACAACTAATTTGACAGCTATCTCTATCGAAAGTTCTATGTAACCTAAAAAAAAACTCTATTTATAATTGTAATAAAGCAAAAGAAAATAATTGAAGAGAATTAAAAAAATCTGATTCTAATGTGAAATTTATTGTCAACTAAAATAAAAATTGATTTTTAAGTCAACATAAATATAACTAAACAAAAAGTGAATAACATATTATAAGAGATATGATATAATGGAGCAATAGATGAGATAATAATATATATATATATATATATATATATATATATATATATATATATATATATATATATATAACGATGGAAAAACGGTTACTGTAAAGTAATTGATTTAATTCATACTGAATAAATGATGAAGTATTCATAACCTTTAACATTTTAAGTACCCAGCACATTTAGAGTGTGATTCCTGTGGGGCCTAAATAATAAGCGGATGACAATCAGTCGAGTTTTATTTCACATTGTCAAAACTCGCAGCAAGATTTTTACAATATCGAAATTAGTTGATCAAATAATTTGCATTAAATTTTGTGTTTCGAACCAAATTATCTTCGCGCAAACGTTGAAAATGTTAAAAAAGGCATACCCTAAGGATTGTCTAGTTTTTGACTGAATAGTTTTTGAGTGGTATAAGTCATTTAAAGAGGTCCGTGAAGCCATCGATGATTAACCACAATTTGGACGCCCATCGACATCAACTGACGACGAACACGCCGCTTAAGTCAAGGTCAAGTCACTCAAGTCAAACATCGTTGTATGTCCATCAGCGAATTAGCAATTGAGGTGGGAATCTCAAAAACACAATGCCATCTCATTTTGGCTGAATTGTTGGGCATGAAACGAATCGCTTTTCGCATGGTGCCAAAAACATTGAATTTGTTCGTAAGTTTTGTCTAAAAACTCAATCAATATCGTTCCACAAGCTCTATATTCGCGTGATATAGCATCATGCGACTTTTTTGTATTCCCAAAACTCAAGTTGCTGCTCAGAGGGCATCGTTTCGAGTAGATTAAAGTCATAAAAGAAAATTCACTGCGTGAACTAAAAGTTATACCACAAAACGCGTTCGCAAGGGCGTTCGGGACTGGAAGAAGCTTTGGAATATACACAGACGCACATAAGTCATGGCACACATGGGTAACATAAGCAATTTATTAATATAATTCAATGAAATCGTTAAGTTAAAAAAATTCCTTAATTGAAAATAAATATAATATTCATTACATTTATTCATTATATTTATTTTCAATTAAATATATATTTTTTTAATTTAACGACTTCATTGAATTATATCAATATATATATATATATATATATATATATATATATATATATATATATATATATAGGAACATTTGGTATTATTAATATATATATAATACCAAATATATATATTAATAATATATATATTTGGTATATATATATATATATATATATATATATATATATATATATATATATATATATATATATATATAGGAACATTTGGTATTATTGTACATTAGCAAGAAATTTTACCATAAAATTAATTATTGTATATTTTACAACGACTGTCCAAAAAAACTGTACCTATGTTTAACATTTTTTAATATAAAATATGGTAATTTGCCTTTCTTATTATAAATATTTCAGTTAAAGGAAAAAATATGTAAGATAAACAGTAATATTAACCTAGTTCGTATGGGTCACAAGATATCTCGAATTTAGAAAATCGAACGTTGGGGCCAATTTACTCTATTTTACGTTTACGACTTAGTCCAGGACCTTTCACTTTTTCTCCAAAATAATTACAGTAGTATATAGCTATATGGCGTCTGAACTTTAGTTGAGTCACATTTGGTTCTACTGCTCTGTGTAGTTTCCATGCGTTTTGTATACATACGTCTATGAGCCAAGTAAATATGCAGCTCCATCAATTTTTACTGTAGGTTCCAATTCTATATGAATTAACGTTTTGATCCATACGATCTACGTCTTCCATTTCTAAATTCTAAATTCGCCAATTGCACAAGGACGTTTAGTACTTATTTTCTTTTTCTCATTTTTGGAATAGTGCTGTACTTTGTTGTTAGGTTCATGTCATATGCTGTTGATATAATACTTACTATTGCATTATTTACCCATTTTGTAAAACAAATATCCGTATTTTTTATTGGTTTAGACATAGAGAAGCTTCGTGTTTTTTTGCAGAATATCTTATTTTGAGGTTTTGGGTAGCTTTTTGGAATTCTATTTTCGCGAATAGTTCCAGTACCTAAATACCTATGAGACTTCAAATATATCAAATAATACAATCTGTCATCTTAGGAAGAAAACGTTATGTTTGTTTTATTTGGATCAAAACTTTACTTTAGAATAAAATATTAACTATAAATTACATAATTTTCCTAAAAAACATATATATATATATATATATATATATATATATATATATATCATAAAACGAATTAATAATCAGCGCCAATTATAAATAATTGACATAAATCCAAGAAAAAAATTACGAAAATACAATAAAGTAAGAAATAATCCTCAAGATGACCCAATGTTGCTATATGACAACATAAATATAAATTTAACATAAATACAAAATATTATTATATCAAAATGTTCAATTATACAACAAAGATATTTGGAAAAAAAAATATTAATTATGATGAAAATTATAAATTAAAAAATATAATTACTAATACATATAATCGGAATGATGTTTATTTAACATATTTTTTCCGCTTAAACTTCACAATGCAAAATAATAATGAAAGTTTACCTACGGCTGAATAAAATTTGATCAGAAAGGTAAGACAAACATATACCAATCAAAAAAGAGACAAGAAAAGTAACAATTACTTTTGTGTCAAGTTATCAAGATGTCTTGTGCATGCATGTACGACGCTGCCAAATGACAACGCTGGGAAAAATCAGTTTAATGACATTCCTGACATAAGTGATGTTGTTAAACGCATATATATATATATATATATATATATATATATAGTGGGAGGGGGATCAGAAAATGCAATATTTTAAGTAGAAATGAAATATTAGGGCAGAGATTAATGGACTAGTAACTAAATAATATGCTGAAAAGGATAATTTTTCCACTTTACAACCATTTAATAGAATTGCTGGTACATACTCATCATTACAAAAAAAAAAATGTAATATTCAAGAATTTATCAATTGTATATTTAGAAATGAGTTTTTGAAAAAAAATATGTGAAGAGATAATTTTTTACTTTTCATAAAATGATCATAAGTATAAATCTAACTTCAAACAAGAAAAATGGAAAAAAATTCATGTATGAAAATAAAGAAATGCTTTCAAGAACACAATATAGTGATCAGTGAATGAATTTGAACAGCAGGTCACTGCGACACACAGATCAAAGCGTAGACGGTATCGCAATGCACGTTTATTGGAAAATATCAAAGTCGTAGGTAAGTGTATGTTCGGTTAAGAAAATAAACGAGATTTGTTTTTTTGGTGGTAGAAAATTCAAACACCTCAACATATACGCCGTATGCAAGAATTGGGACTTTTTAGAAATATTACAGCGTAATCAAGAAATATTTGCATTATTTCATTATAAAATACAATTAATGTAGGATTTTAACTCGCAAATAATTTGTGGAATCAAATTTAAGGCAAAAGATGTTACGGATAATGGCCGATGATCATGAATTTCTCCAAAATATAATTATGAGTGACGAAACATATTTCGATTTTAACAGTTATATGAACAAACAGAATAACCGTTTTTACGCTAATGAGAACCGAAAATTAATACATCAATGATTTTTATATCCACAAAAAATCAACTATTTTTTTTGAAGATCCTGCGGGAAATGCTGTCACAGTTGGCAACGAACACTACTACTACATGATTTGTTAAATGCAAAATGAGGAATTGATCATGCCTATAGTTGATTCTAATAAGACGATGCTACTTGTCATTATAACGCATGTGACAATAGGTCGTTTACAAAAAAAATATTCTTGAACAAATCATCTTAAAATTCAGAAATTGTAATTGATCGCTAAAATCACCGGATTTAACTGCACCGGATTATTTTTATGGGACTACATACAAAGTGAGGTCTATGCTAATATTCCATAATTAATTATACAGTAACAGAGGAATATTCATAACATCGTTACTGGAGTGTTGAAATGCTTACAAAAATCATGTAAAATACAATTAAAAGAGCAAAGCATTACGTTGCGATTAAAGAAAGTCATTTAGCTGATATATTTCATATACGAGGGTCATTTGATAAGTATGGTAAATTTATTTATTGTTTAATTTAATTAATTATTAATTTAATTCATTTTTTCAATTTAGTTTTTGTTACCTTTTTACCATACTTATCAAACGACCCTCGTATAATTGTAAAGTCTTAATAAATATTAAATAATAATAAATTCGCTGTGTTTGATTTTATTGGAAAAAAAATTTTTATTCATTTTTTTCCCATTTTGTACAACAATTCGTTTATATGATTTGGTAATTTCAAAATACGATCAAAACGAAAATAATTAAAAATATTCACCTTTTAACGACACTAGACTCTTTACGAACAGTGGATCTATTTCTTCAGACAGTAGCACACGGCGGTTGACGAAATGGTCGAAATCTTTCACGGCGATCGCTTTGATTATTTCTGGATCTTTGACGAACAGGTACGGTATGCCGTTATTGAATGTTCCAAAATATCTGAGATCCAAATTCTTATTGTATAATTCATTGAATATCACCTTTAATGTTTTTCTGCGAAAAATTAACTGTATCGTGTTCATTATTACTTAGAAAGGTTTCGAATATGGAGCGTTCTGTTCTTCCCAATAGTTACGTGTTTTATAATAATAAAACAACACCAAAGCCGCTAACATCACTATCAACACATACGCCATTTTACAATAAACTGGTGTGAAATTTAAATAGATGATTTTTCCCCGTAAGCGCGCACTTGCACAGATGCCTGTACAGAAACTAAATGACACAAATAAATCAGGAAAATAATTACATATGAATTCACCATGTAATACATATGCACATACGGTATCTTGCGCACGCTGTCGATCTCCGAGTTTCAAGGTTAATTTATATCTCAATTATTTCACTTATCTCTGTCTATCTGAGGTCTATTGTTATCTTCTATCAAATAATTTATATAATAAAACGCTCCAATGATACCGGAAGCTTAGAAAATTGCCAAAGAACTGGTCAGCCATCCAAACTTACAGTGCATGAACAACGTAATATAATAATTATTATTAAGAAAGAGCCTAAAACAAGCTCGTTCTGTGTCGCAGCACAGTTAGAAAAATATATTGGAAAAAACTACATCCTTGTACAGTACGGAAAATTCTTAAAAAGGCTGGTTACAACGTCCGCTTCTGCAGAAAAAAATCAGCATAAGTAAAGTGAACCAAAGCAAAAGGTTTAAATTTGCAAATGATTATAAAAATAAATGTAATGAGAAGTTTTGGACCAAGGTTGAAAGTAAATACTGTATTTACCGTTCTGATGCCCAAATTTTAGTATGGAGAAAGAAAAATACAGAATTGCAAGAGAATCATATACACAAAATTGTTAAACATGGCGGTGGTAGGGTTGCATGGCCGCTTCTGGAGTTGGTAACCCAGCTTTCATCGACGAAACCATGAATAAGTTCCAATATTTGAATATTTTAAAACAAAATTTAAAAAAAAATGCTAGAAAATTGTGTTTGAATAATGAATATTACTTCTAACATGATAACAACCCAAAACATACTGCTCATATAGTGAAGCTTTGGGTTTTCTACAATACTCCCCATACACTGAAAACGCCACTACAATCTCCTAATTTAAATCCCATAGAACATTTTTGGGATTTATTAGAGAGAAAAATTCGACATCATTATATTACCTCCAAGGTACAACTTAAATCCTTACTTCAAAAGAAGTGGGCAAATATAACATCGAAAGCAGCAAAAAAAAATAATTTATTCAATGCCAAATCGTTTAAATGAAATAGTAAAAAGAAAAGGGGAAAAAAGGAGATATTAAAGTATTTTTTTTAAAATTGTTGATATTTATTCTGTATAATATTAAAAGTGCGAATACTT
>CP092091.1:43702990-43727990 GCA_029203775.1 Neoneuromus ignobilis
TATTCAATAAAAAAACTACAAATTTATTTAGAGTACGAATAGTTTTATGGTGTATATGTTTTGTTAGGCATTTTAAATAAAAAATATTCGATCCACTCCAAATTTCTTAGATTGGGTTTATATATATATATATATATATATATATATATATATATATATATATATATATATATATATATATATATATATATATATATATATATATATATATATATATATATTCAAAAAGGGCTTCATTAGTCGGCCCCTGAACTTATTTCTGTTTAACAATGTAAATAAGTTATATAAAATAAAACGTTCAGGAAACTGTTATTGCTTCTGCCTAGACGATGTTTTTTTATAAATCGATGGCCTGATGTACATTTAAATCTAATGCTAATACAATTTAAATTTTTGTATGAAAATTTATCTGAAAGTCTATCTTTTTAATTTTTTGTTAATTTTAATATATCATAAACTTTGTATTTCGGTAATTTTCGGAAAACTTCACAAATGAAATGTCTCTATTTATCAGAATACAAAATAGTTCAATCCCAAATTAATGTCATTATTGTGCACGCTACTCTGAACGTGAATGATTATTTCAAGAGATTAACAATTATTATTGTAGAGTGATGTGAAAACGTTGACACACTCTTACTACTTCGCAATTATAATCATTAAACTTCGGATGTAATTTTTAATGATCGGAGTAGATTAATGATATTAATTTTACAACATCCATACGTGCGTGCATGCATGATGTGTACGTGTGCTGCGTTTTGTGTCACATACACACAGGTAAAAATGAATTATTAATTGGAAGTCACTTACAATTACTAATGAAAGAACATTTATCAAAGTAAAAATAAATGAACTAAAATCAGAGATAGTAAATGCCTATTGAAAGTGAAGTCGTAATTAATTTTAAAGGATTTTTGGGTATTGACTGAGAGAAGAAGTTTGAAACAGAACCTTAATGTAAACATTAGAAAAAAATGGCGAAGGATTTTGGATTACACAGACTTTAAGAAAAAAAATCATAAATTACGTTTCTATGATGGAACGTAGTAGTGAAGTTATCTGTTTAAGTACCAAAAACATTAAAACGTCTTCAACAAATGTTTCATGAGTTAAAAAGAAATAAATATATTCGATTATGATGTTTTCCAAAAGGTTAAAATAAATGTAAAAATTTATTTAAACTGCGTGTGTATACAAGATATTTTTCAATGCTCCAATGGTTCTTGTGGGTTAAACTAAAACATCAGAATTCATTAATTCAATAGAGAGAGAATTTAATATAATAATATATTATAAAATGTATTTTATTATTATTTAACGTTGTTAATGTCTTATTGTGTGTAATTTGTCAATTAAACTTTGTTATTGGTATGTATCTAATGAATAAAGATTTATATGTAGGTTGGCTACTATTCGTGGTTTTAGGGGGACTACTGTAGTGTGTGTATATATGGATATGAATATATATATATATATATATATATATATATATATATATATATATATATATATATATATAATCAAATATGTGTATATGTATGAAGATATGTATATGTACCCACACACACGCGCGTGCACGCACGCACAAAATTTCATATTTTCTGATTAGTGTTCAGTATTATAAATATCTGTATCAATTAGAATCAGGCCTTAAGTTAGGAAGTTTTCTTTTTGAAAAGATTTTATTTTAGTTTTAATATATGTATATAAGTGGAAATATGAAAACTAGTATGAAAGCTAATATTTTCAGGTAAAAATAACATAAAAATTAATGGTAACATGCAAGCTCTTTATATATTGGTGGAGAGGAAATTTATTGTTTGAATAGCTCTTCATAGCTTGGGATTTTTGAAATGATAAATAAGGAGTTTTGAGATTTTTTTCCATAGTACAAATAATAAAATATATAAGTTAGATAAATTTTATTGAAACACTTTTCCATAATACTTCATAAAAAAACATTCTGTTTATAAATGCATATTACAAGAGTTGATATAAATTTGAAATAATACTTATTTTTTATATAATTCTTATACAAACACAATTATAATTTCGTTGTATCTTTTGTTTATTTTAATAGTTAATGGCAAGTAGTGGGTTCAAGAAACATTAACATTTTATAGGCAGTAAATCAAGGAATTTCATAAAAAAAAATACTTAAAATTATTAGTGAGTATATCTTAAAAATAGGAAATATTTTTTAAATTCATTACTAACTTTCTCTAAACTTACAAGTTCGATTCATTCTTGTCTTTTACTTTTTTTATGTTTTGTACTTTATGTATGGAATGTTGATTTACAAAGTTATAGCTTATTGATTATACTACTTTAATTTTTTGTCCTATTGAAATGAATAAATTATCAGCATCGTTCATAAGGTATAAATATAAACCAAATTGCAATTTTCCATTCAAATTTTCGGAAAGTGTTCTCAAAGGTTCGATATTTTTTTCACCACTTTCCTGATCAATACAAATCATCTGGCATCGTATACAGGGGCCATCACACTGAAAAATTATTAATTATGAATAAAACAAATATTATATTTTTATAGTTATATTATTGTTTATTTCACAACGTGTAAAATAGTAACTAATATTATATTAAAAACTTGCAAATTTAATGAATTTCAATTATTGTTTAGTGTATAAATTTACACGCTTGGTTTGATATTTTTTCATGTTTCTCAATGTTAATTATTTTTTGTCAAGATATAAAATCATATTTTCAGTTTTTTAATAGTTTATTAGATTATTTTTTTTAACTATTTGTAAATTTTTTTATAATTCCATAACCAATATATAAAAAATACCTTAAATAATGTATCACCAATTTTCAAATGACTATATAATTATTCTTCAAATGCTTCTTTTCCACTTATAATGATATTTGGTCTGAATAGCTTTATTAAATTTGAAAGTGTCAGATCTTTGTTAGAAATTTTATTTGATAGCCACTGAACACTTTCCAAGTTTGACTATAACATTATTCAAATTTAAATATCTTATAAGATTCAAACAATTATTAAAAATATTATAAACAGATTTAACAAAAACTATTCAATATTCAAATCAAAAAAAAATAACCACTTTCTGTTTTGCAATTTGTTCTACCATTATTTTCACATTGTCTAATTAAACGAAGTCCTTGACGACCTAATGCATCTTCAAGCCAAAAAGAAATGTCATCTCCACAATCGAATCCTTGAACTCTATCTCTGCAAACTTTACTCTGACACAGTGATACTTTCTTTGTTATTTCTTCTGATGAATCTAATTGTACTGCAATATTTTCCATACCTAAAAAACAGATAGTCAATATTTTAAATTTATGTTTAGAGTTCATTAAAAATATTTGTAATGAAAATTGCAACAATTAAAATTACATATAAAATTTAATATTTTGAATTTCAGAATTACTATTCAATTCAAAATTAAAATTACAAGTAAAATATTTTTGAAAAAATAATGTAAATGCTTATGTACAATTAGTATAAATTTAATATAAATAAATATACCTGGATATGTTAACTCCATTAATCCATTAATTTTCATCGAGTCTAATAAATGGTTTTATTAAACACATTTTTGTTTTTTGCTTTTGTGATAAACAGGCACCTGTATGAGTAACAATCATCCATTTACGATCATATTTTAAACTAGAATTTGTAAGAGGTCAAGTATCCTGAAGAGCAAACGATCCACATGATTTTATAGGATAAATACATTTCTAACAAATCTATTTCGCATGGTTCAATTTTCTTTTCAGTACAATTATTTTCTATTTTTGTATTAGAACAAACAATTGGAATTTGAAGAGATAGAGTATTTTGTTTATTAATATTATTAACACTATTCTGAGTTACTGTTTTACTTGTTAAAAGTTTAAATTTGTGTTCATTGCTTATTTCACTATAACCATCTAGGAATTTAATTACAACTGGTTTAGTTACAAAACAATCTCTTATCATTTGAAGAAACACATCAGCATTTTCTTTAGTCATCATGTAGCCGAAAGATACACGAACTGATCCAGTAGGTACATCGTCAACTATGTTGTGTTGATTTCCACAGATATGACCTGCTTTAAAAATAATAATTTTACATATTATTAGTTATATAAAAAACAAATCTAATAGTATCAAACTGTCATGTCTGAAATTAGATTAAATAAATTACAAATTACTTCAAAATGTTTTTTACAATCATCGTTTGTTAAATTTAAATGTCGTTTGTAAGCACCAGGATTGCAAAAGCATCCAGTACGAATATGAATATTGTATAGGTTTGACATATGAAGGAACTGAAAAAAATATTTATCTAATTTCAAATCATTTAAAATAAGCAATTAAATTATATTCACCTCTATAAATGATACAAATTCACTAATAGTTTTCATTAGATTAACATTTACAATAGCCCCCCTGTACAGAAACATCTTCATAATTTATATTGGCATATAATTTTACTACCAGTTATCCATTGCTATGATGTCATGTTAAAAGATTATGATGAATATATCGAGTAATTTGAAACACATGATCTGTGATGTTGCATATGATGATTCCAATCCAACCGATTGTATCAAAACAATATTGAAAGCAATAATTGCCAAAAATGGAATTGTACCATCTTCAAGTCTATTGATATAACATATTAACTATATAAAATATATTAATATGGGTATATAAACATAAATGTGTATTATATAAAAGTTTAATAGAATTTATCTATTAAAATACAATTGCACAAAGTTGCATCAAATTTAAAAAATAAATATTCACTGTTTCTTTCATGTAAAACATAAAACTGTTCTGTACTCAAGGCAATCTGTACAGTTCCTTCTCCAAAATATATCTTTTTAACATAGCTCTTTCATTTTTAACAAAAAGAGCTCCTAAACCTGTAAAATATCTGAATATTTTATAAAATGAAAATGCTACAAAGTCTGGTTTGTACACTGATAAATCTAATTTATTTGTTCCCACATAGCTAGTAGCATCGACCACGCAGTACCATTTTATAGAAAATGTTTTTGTAGATAGTAATTTATTTAAAGTACCATTATGAATTTTATTTATCTATAGATATTTAGTATCAGAAAAATTACATTGGTCAGGATATATAAACAATGAATTAGTTTCAGAATCTATAAGACTTCTATCAAAATGATAACTACCAAAATCTGTTCAAATTCTTCCGTTGTTTAGAATGAAATCAGAACATTTTTTACTTCCTCTCTCATTCCAAGAACTAATGTATGTATTTGTTGTTCTGGAACTGTGGCTGATTCACTTTACACAAATGAATTTTAACCCCAACGCCACAATAATTTAAAGTGTTCAATAATCACTTATTGTTCACTTATTATTTATAATTATATAATCTATAATTATATCGGCTGATGCATTTCGATGGCGACGCCATCACCCTCAGAGCCTTTCTGTTAAAATCTGGACTTCAGAACTTTTTATATAACTTCACTAACTTTTTACATAAAAAAGTTAGTCTAGATTTGTTTATATACAAAAGTTAGTGTTGATTTTAACAGAAAAGCTCTGACGATGATGGCGTCGCCATCGAAATGCATCAGCAGATATAATTATAGATTATATAATTATAAATAATAAGTGATCAATAAGTGATTATTGAACACTTTAAATTATTGTGGTGTTGGGGTTAAAATTCATTTGTGTAAACAAATGTATCATTATCTTGCAAGTACATAAAAAATACTTTATCATTTTTATCCAATACATAGTCTTTAGACACTGTGCCAAGATAGTTAAATTGTTCACTGATTATCTTTAATGAACCTGTTGTACCTGATGTGAAAATCACATGTAAAAAAATATTTTCAGATAAAACTTTTATATTGAATGTAATAAATTTGTATGAAGGAAATAAAATATTAAATTTTGTTTCAAACCTGTATCTTATTTGATCAACAGAGTCTTCTTATAATTTGCTTGATACACTGAGAGCATATGGATTACCATAAATATTATTTTTTAAGTCATTAAAAATATTTTCAATCTGATTTTCTGAATAAATAGATGATCCTGCATGTTCTAAGTAACATTGACCTGAAATATATGTATATTATCTTTGACAATAATAAAATATATTGAAAATATTATTTATAAATCACTCATTTCTATTTATTTTTTTCAAATGTCAAAATAATTAATGTTTTTTTTAATATTTTTTTCAATTAAACATTTTTTTAAAAAAGTGTATGATAGTAAGATTTGTTTTAAAAATGATGCTTTACATAAAAAAATGAGATCATCTTTATTAAATTTATATAAAAAGAATATATAACAAATATTATTTAGGAATATATAAATAAGAAATATTAATTAAAAAAATCTCAATACTAACTACTTTAAAAGAAATTCATCTAATTTAAATTATATTTGTACATACATATGTGCATATATACAATATGTACGAGGGTCGTTTGATAAGTATAGTAAATTTATTTATTGTTTAATTTAAATGAATTTTTCAATTTAGTTTTTCTTACTTTTTTACCATACTTATCAAACGACCCTCGTGTATATATATATATATATATATATATATATATATATATATATATATATATATGGCTCAAGTGAGACTGAAGAATAGTAACTGAAGAATATATGTCTAAACCTTTCAGACTTATTTTGGTAATTATAAATGTTGTGTGTGTGTGTATAATAATTAATAATAAAATAATGTTATTTTTTATTTTTGTAAGTATTTATAGAAAAAAAAACTTAATATTATATATTTTTAAATAAATTCATCTTATTTATGTAATTTTATATCGCGCTGAATAACTCACGCCTAGCTGTAACTAACAAATTTCTACATCCTATTGTTTACAATTGTCAATATATTTTAACCTTCAAGTGTCATACCTTTCAGCCTCTTGAATTTAGCGTTGATGTTTTTAGTTTGTTCTTCAGTGTAAACATTTTTAAATGTTTTAAATACTTTTAAGTCTTGTTCAGTACTCATGTTGCTAGATTTTAGAGTAGATTGTTAACGTTAGTCATCTGAAATTCAACTGAACGAGAGTATTTTTCCTTGTTATTAAATATATTGAATACTATTTACTGAATGATATAACAACACAAATGAAATAACAATAGAAATGATATGGTTTACATTTATTATCTTTTATGTATGTAACTAAAAATTAATTTATTTTTTACATAAGTGAATTATATTTTTTTATAAATTGTATTTAAATTGAATCATGTTTAAATTATTATAATTTTTGTTATTTTACAAAGTTTTGAAAATTATGGTTTAAATGAACTATTATCATATAATCATTATTGTGAAAGGTTGAAAAAGTATTGCGCTAAAGTTATTTGAACACAATTGAATCAATCTTAATTTCTTAACACATATTCGTCCGCTTGACGAAAATTCGTCATCTTCCAGAGAATCACCCACAGCCAAATGACGAAAATTCGTCATTTGTATATTACAGAGAATAATTGATTTTTGTTCTCTTAATTCTGAGTATATTAAATTATAATTTTAACCAAACAGAGATAATGCCATGAGAGAACTGATTTTAGCTTCAGTTGCATCGCATAACGGTGCAAATGTAATCAAAAACAAAATAAAACTGTATAAGTCGGTATTGGGTATAAAAGAATTTTATTCAAAGTTTAAGCGCTCGGGTGTTCGAATAACTAAACAAATTTATTTGTATTATTGTTAATTTTTTTACCCTTTCTTATCAAATAATAAAATATACCTAAAATGGAAGGCAAAAATGAAATATATGCAGGCATTTTATCTGATTGTGATGAATTTAATTGTTTTTTAACTAAGGAAAGCAAAAAAAAAAATAAAAATTTATATATAAAGATAAATTTGTTTTATATTATTTTCCAAGATTTCACTGAAAAATATATGATTTATAACAAGTTACATTAGTTTTATATAGACCATATCATTTCTACAGATAGTGTCAAAAAATGCCGGCATTTGGTGAATGGCGGTGTAAAAAGTTACCCGACGAATATGTGTTAAGGTTTTGTGTTTCATAATCACTGTTCACATTTTGGTGATGTGCATTTTGATGAATATATGTATAATATATATATATATATATATATATATATATATATATATATATATATATATATATATATATATATATGAGTTGACTAAAAAGAAATGTTGAATTTCTATAGAAAATTATATTTGTGTATTTTTCAATATAAAACAATGCTTCTAATCTTTGTGTTTTTTTTTAAAATGAGTGACGAGAAGTTGTGTTTTCGAACAATTATAATTTTTCATTTTCGTAAAAAGCAATACACTGTACAAATTACAAAAAAAGGTTCTGTATATCGTACAGAAATGATGAATTTCATAATGACATTTTCATGTTATCTCACATATCATTATATACAGAAGTTGTTACAAGATGTAAAAATGTATTTTAAATTTATGTTTAACATATTACTAAAAAGTGAATTAAAAACTAGAACATATATATATATATATATATATATATATATATATATATATATATATATATATATATATATACATTTTTATTTATAATATAATAGGTATATACAATTTGTAATAAAGGAAGAGATAATATTCATTGAAAAAACCATTTCATTACAATTGTTTTTTTAAAACAGTGCAAAATTACAGTTATCACATTTAATTTGTTTAAATACTGATAAATGTCAATATTTTTTGTAAATGTTTTCATTTTTTGCAAAACCTTAAATAAAACACTATATACATCTTAATATTTTCTGTGACGAAATGTATGTACTTGGAGTTGTTTACAATAAATATATTTTTCTTCAATGTCGAAATATAGTTTGTTAAACCATTTTTGGAAAACAGTATTTAAATTGATGCATCTTCTGCATGTAATCATACTAAAATTGCTATATTTCGAAAATATAGCAATGTATTCTTGTTATGATTTAAAAAACCCTATATAATGAAATTAAAGTAAAGGGTGAAATATTTAATCACTTGCAATTTGCTGACATTTTCTCAACAAATCAAAATGAAATTGTAAAAATAATTGAATTCATAATTAGTTTCACACAAAGGAATGATCGCAATATACATATTATAAAGTGTTCTATAATTACTTATGGTTCTCTTTGCCATTATAGTGATATGTTTTTTTTTATTCCTTCAAATTTAACAGTTGAACGTTTTAAATACTTTTATTGTTGCTATAAAATCTTTAGTATTATCGCATCTCCCATACTCACTCCTTTCATAATTTTATTACATATTTGTTTATGTGTATAAACATACATACAACATAGGTACGCACACACATAGCATAGCACAACTGCAGCATAAGCACACAGGACACCACGCACACACAAAGAAAGAAACAGGTGCACACACAGCATAGCATACACATCAACACAAAAAAAAAACCAAACACACACAGACATATAATCACACACATAAATGAACATATGCAGAGACACAATCCATACACAATCATGCAGAAACACACGTACACATTTATATATCTTTATTTTATATTATCAAATGGTTTATTTTTTCAACTTCTTCACTTATTTTCGTTTTCGGCTCATTGAATATTTTTGGCAATGAAGATACATACACTGAACCTTCGACAAAAGCCCATAAGAATAAAACCATTATCCTTGTGGACAACACTAAGCCCTTGATATGTGTCGAGATTTACTTATTTAAGAATGATATAACTTCATTATGAATATAAGGGGGATTCATCCTGATAAACATTGTCGGCACATATTCCGTCAATAGTTGGATTACTTACACTAAACCAACTTAAATTCTTCTTTCTTGTTCATAAACAACCATTTTCCTTGAATTTTTCTACCATTCGCGTATATAATTTTCATTTAGAATATCTTTTTGATATTTTTTACGAATTTTTATATTTTTTCCTGTCAAACCGATGTTACAGATTGGGTAAAATGAAATGTGAAAAAATTAAATACTTACACTTGTTGAATAACCATTTTGTAAACAAATAATAGAGCATCTGTCATATGTTTAAAAATTCACTTGCTGCCGTTGTAAATATATTTTAGAAGAAAATATTTAAATTCTTAAAATATTGTGTGTGTAGCGTATATTCATGTTATTCATTTTCAATGAAATAAATTTCGAAATCACTCAGTTTTTTATAATCATTCTCTCTTTCTTCTTACCCCCTCATCTTCCCATCACACTCACTCGCTCAATCTTTCTCCTTCTCTCTCTCTCTCTCTCTCTCTCTCTCTATATATATATATATATATATATATATATATATATATATATATATATATATATATATATATTTGCAAATTTAATAATTTCAAAGTATTTTTAAGAAATTTATAATTATGTATAACTTTGGCTAATTAATTGTTATAAAAAGATGAAGTGTCATTATCTTCCAAACAAAATATATTTTGCAACTATTATTCTACTGTATAATGACATTTGTTATAATATTGCTATTCATACCAACATACCACTAATTTATTCACTTCTTACTTAATCTCATCATTTACTAATTTATCACGGCTCTAAATTACAGGATAAAAAAGATTTCAAGTAAGAAATTCAAACATATATATATATATATATATATATATATATTAGGTTGGCAAATATCTCCCTTCCGCCTTCTGGTCTTTTGAATTTCGCAGCTATGTACAAAAAAAAAAAAAAAAAAAAAAAAAGGAGATACTTGGAAGGGAGATACTTATAACCTAATATATATATATATATATAGAGAGAGAGAGAGAGAGAGAGAGAGAGAGAGAGAGAAATGCTCCAAAATGCCTGTATACACTTACAATACGGATATATTTCTCAATAAAACAACCTTATTAATGTAAATTTAAAAACAAACATATTTTCTAATAATTCTATAATGTACTAATTCTTTATACGTGGCAATTCAAAACATTTTAAATTTATAACAAATAAAATAAAAAATAAAACAAACAAGAATTCATACAAATTGTGCAGAAAATGTTTGCGTACAGCAAATGAAAATAAAAATATTATAAAGTAAAATAAACTTTTTAAGTGAATTAGTAATTAGTAGTGTTTAGTAACTAGCTTTTTAAGTAGAATTAGTAACACATTTTATTAAACGGTAAATCATCGATTTTTTTGCAATATTTGCACTTATTGTTGTTTTAAAATTATCACAGTTTTATGTCACAGTTCGTATGTTGAAATTGAAACACTAAAATATTATTTTTAGTAACGAATAGTAAAGTTTTTTGCAAAAAATAAATAAGATGGAATTCAAAAAAAGGAAATGTCTATTAGCGAGTGTAACATTATTTTAAAGTTCGGAAAAGAAAGAAAAAGTTTTCGTGAAATAAGAAAGAGTGATAGAAGACAACATTCTTTCATTCAAAGGGTAGTAATCAATTTTAAATCCACATTTGAAACCGCTTTCTAGCTAGCCGTCGATGTTAACATTTAGATAATGGCGTAAGATTGTGGCTTCAGTGAAAGAAAATCCCCGAATAACTGCACCCCAAATTGCAAAAGATATTAAAGTACTATTTAAAAAACAAATCTGTGCTGATATTGTGCGAAAAATAATAAAAAGGGTGAGTATCATGAACGTGTTGCGCGTAAAAAATCATTTATTTCAGGTATCAATAGATAAAAACAGATTACATACGCAAATGAACATATTAATAAACTAATCTAATTTTGGGAAAACATGATTTTCTCAGACAAGAGCAAATATTTCATTTTTGGAATAAAAGGACTCAAAATTGTATGTACATCACTAAATAAAAAAATCTTGTTCCTACTGTGAAACTCGGTGGTGGTAGAGTAAAGGTTTAGGAGTGTATAACAAGTAAGGGCGTGAGACAAATGGAATTTTTAGTATCCACAATGAATAAATATGCTTACATAAATATTTTAAAACGAAATATAAAGAAAAGTACTGACAGATTAAGTCTAGGTCGCGATTATAATTTTGTATATAATAATGCACACGGCAAAAGTTGTTGAGTTATAGATATTATATAACATTCCAAAATAATTGCAAGCACCTCCCCAATCTCTAGACCTAAATCCTATACAGCATATTTGTGATTTTCTTAAACGTAGAATTCGCCAACATGACATAATTTCAAAGAAAATGTTGAAGAAAGTTATAGAAGAAGAGTGGAATAAGATTAGTACTGAAGAAACTACAAAAATGGTATATTTTACGAAAAAACTATTATAGGCGGTTCTTAAAAGAAGAGGCTATCCAACCAATTACTAATTCACTTGAAAAGTTTATTTTACTTTATATTATTTTCGATTTTCATTTTTTGTACGCAAACATTTTCTGCTCAATTTGTATGAATTTTTGTTTGGTTTATTTTTTAGTTTATTTGTTATAAATTAAAAATGTTTTGAATTTTCATGTATAAATAATTAGTAGTTTATAGAATTAATAAAAAATATATTTGTTTTCAAATTTACATTATTAAGTTTGTTTTATTGAGAAATATATCCATATTGATAGGTGTATTCAGATTTTTTCGAGCGAGTGTATATATATATATTTATATAAATATGTGTATATAACATATATATATATATATATAACATATATATATATATATATATATATATATATATCTCACATCATAAAGCCTATATCAATCCACTACTGGACGAAAGCCTCAATGAATGCTACCATTCATTGGTATTTGGTCATATTCACCACGCTGACCAGGCGGATTGGTGAAGATTTTTTATTTGAGGTTTACTCGCTTAACTTTTTGACAGTTATTTTTTTATAAGATGAGGTTGTCGGCCTTCATGCTCAACCCTCGAAAATGAGGGACTCTCCGACTGGGAATCGAACGCAATCTCTCGCATGACACGCGGTGATGCAAACCACTGTACTACCCAGTCGGTATATGTATGTGTATGTGTGTGTGTGTGTGTGTATATATATATATATATATATATATATATATATATATATATATATATATATATATATATATATATATATATATATATATACGAGGGTAGTCCCATAAGTACCCGGCCTGTCCTAGAGATGGCGGTAGTTGTTTGAAAAATATCACTGTATTAGAAAGTACACAATCTATAAAGCATATGTTTCAAGTTTGAGGACGCCACGTTGTTTAGTACTTGTTTGGCAGCCATCAATAGTGAACGTTTTCAGTGAATTTATGAAAATGAAGAAAATTGGTCATCGTTACGTGATACAATACTTTTATTTGAAAGGCCTCAGCCCAACCATTATAAAAGCTGAACTGGATTCTACTCTGGGTGAGTCTGTTCCTTCGTTTACAACAGTGAAATATTGTGTAGCAGAGTTTAAACGAGGCCGTACGAGCTGCCAAGACGAGCATCGCAGTGGTCGACCAAATAAGGTGACGACTCCAGAAATGGTGAAGAAAATCCACAAAGCGGTACTGGATGATCGTCGACTGAAAGTGCGCGAGCTAGCAGACATAGTAGGCATTTCAAAAAGTGCGGTACATCGCATATTATCTGAAAATTTGGACATGAGAAAGCTGTGTGCAAGATGGGTGCCGCGTTTGCTTACACTCGAGCAAAAACAGTGTCGTGAAGATGTTTCAATTGAGTGTTTAGCGAAGTTTCACAGCAACAAAGTAGAATTTTTGCTCAGTTTCATAACCATGGATGAAAAATGGGTCCATCACTTCACATCCGAGACAAAAGAACAATCAAAACAATGGACTGAAAAGGGAGAACCGGCTCCAAAGAAGGCGAAGACCGTTTCATCTGCAGGCAAGGTCATGGCGTCGGTTTTTTTGGTTGCGCGTGGGATAATTTTCATTGACTATCTTGAAAAAGGAAAAACTATCAACGGTGAGTATTATGCGAACTTATTGCAACGTTTGAGCGAAGAAATCAAGCAAAAACGGCCGCATTTGGCTAAGAGGAAAGTGTTGTTTCATCAAGACAATGCACCAGCTCACAAATCCGTTATTGCAATGGCCAAAATTAATGAATTAAAGTTTGAATTGCTACCTCATGCACCCTATTCGCCAGTGTTAGCCCCCTCGGATTATTTTCTGTTCCCAAACTTGAAAAAATGGCTCAGTGGTCAAAGATTTCCCAACGATGAAGAAGTAATGTCGGCAGTTAATGGGTATTTTGAGGAGCAAGACAGTTCTTATTATAAAAAGGGTATCGAACTTATTGAACATCGCTGGGAAAAGTGTATAGAGCTGAAAGGAGATTATGTTGAAAAATAAATATATTTTTTTCCAAAATTTTTGTGTTTTCTTTGTTGGGTCGGGTACTTCTGGGACCACCATCGTATATATATATATATATATATTAGGTTGGCCAATATCTCCCTTCCGCCTTCTGGTCTTTTGAATTTCGCAGCTATGTACAAAAAAAAAAAAAAAAAAAAGCGGAAGGGAGATACTTGCCAACCTAATATATATAAATATAAATATATATATATAAATATATATATATATATATAAATAAATATATACATATACATATAATGTAATGTATGTATAATTACGTATGTATATAATGGTTATATATTTTCAATATGTTTATTTAAAACTCCGTACACACCAACAAACAATTTTTCATCTGATTAAAAATTTAGTCATAAATACTTAATTACAAAAATTACTAAAAATCTAATAAATAAATGCTCAATTGTTTAATTATCCAATTAAAAAATAAATCATGTCATATTAGATGTTTTTTAAATGAAAAAATAATTGGATAAATATTAAGTCAAATAAAAAATATAAAATACAGACTAAAATCTCAAGTAAAGTTTTTTTTTTCTTCCTTTACGTATTTACTTTTTTCCCAGAAGTCAATTTCTTTCTTGAACATAATTTATCTAATTTTACCTACTAAAAGATGAAATAAAAAATGTAAAAGAAACCCTTATTTATCTTTTATTTTAACTGTTTTATATACTTCTGTGAAAATAGTTTAGAAATTATTATATTCATTAATAATCATTTAAAATTCGTTTTTATTAAATTAAATTTCATTAAAAAATATTTGTATTTCTTCAAACAAAATAATTTTATTTGAAAACTTAATTATTAAGTTTCAGATAATTTTTCCAGACAATTTTAATAATCATGTTCATTTAACATTGTATTTTACTAATATTGCACAATTTTGAATATTTAAATCAATCGATTTATTAATCGCTTAAAACGATTAATGAATAAAGATCATTCACGAATAATTATTATTCGTTATTTTATCAATCACTTGAAATGAATAACGCTTAATTTTACACGACTAAAGATTTAGTGATTAATCGTCAAGCGAATAATTTTTTCTCTATTTAATGACCCTTTGTTTTCTTGCTACAAATGTTTCATTGTTTTAACACTCTGCATTCGTATGTCACGCTAGAGATTGCAACATTGTAAAATATTATCTGGTATTCGATATTTTATTCAGCAATTGTTTACCAAGTTTTATTAGTTTATCAACACTCGAAGTTAACAGTTCGTAATTACAAGCCGTGCACGGAATTTATTCTCTTAGTCTAATTCAGTATATACATACATGTTATATACCCGGTTCAGCCGATGCAGCATAAGACTATCAGTTCCAGACACTACATCATCAAAATCATCTGAATAACATCCGTTGTAGATTATAAGATCATATATAAGCCTAGTTTAAGCAATGCATTATAACATTATTATTTGTACAATCGTTGTAAAGTGTCGTAACTACGACTCTAATAATATTTGTTTCGAAACTCATTTTTAAAAAACGAATTATTATATCGATATTAATTATATCGAAATCAAATTTGGAGAATCGACCATCGAAATCAAATTTGGAGAATCGAACATCGAAATCAAATTTGGAGAATCGACTATCGAAATCAAATTTGGAGAATCGACCATCGAAATCAAATTTGGAGAATCGACCATCGAAATCAAATTTGGAGAATCGACCATCGAAATCAAATTTGAAGAATCGACCATCGAAATCAAATTTGAAGAATCGACCATCGAAATCAAATTTGAAGAATCGACCATCGAAATCAAATTTGGAGAATCGACCATCGAAATCAAATTTGGAGAATCGACCATCGAAATCAAATTTGGAGAATCGACCATCGAAATCAAATTTGGAGAATCGACCATCGAAATCAAATTTGGAGAATCGACCATCGAAATCAAATTTGAAGAATCGACCATCGAAATCAAATTTGAAGAATCGACCATCGAAATCAAATTTGGAGAATCGACCATCGAAATCAAATTTGGAGAATCGACCATCGAAATCAAATTTGGAGAATCGACCATCGAAATCAAATTTGGAGAATCGACCATCGAAATCAAATTTGGAGAATCGACCATCGAAATCAAATTTGAAGAATCGACCATCACATCAATAAAAAAAAATCAAAGAAAATTGAGAAATGAAATATATTCACTGAAATTTGTATTTTTTAATAAATAAATTTCAAATTTTAATGAACAAATTAATTACAGTCTATTTTATTCATAAAAATGATATGTTATTATTTAATTTTACAGATTCAGATAACTAATATTTAATTTGGAATTAAACTTTGATTTCTGACTTGAAAAAATAAATATCCATTTGCGTTAAGTTCGATTTTTTTAAATCGGCATATTTTTTATCGATATTAATGTAGTAAAATGGAATAAATTCCTTCAAATAATATGGAATGAAAACGATTAAAAGAAAACTTCATTCAATTTCTTCTATACATATTTTATTTTCAATTATATTTAACAATCATAAAAAGTTAACATCAACAGTCCAAAAAATATTTTTCTAGATTATATAGCACACATAAATTAATTCTCTACGTGCACAGTCATGTATTGTTTTGAAATTCACAAATGATTACAATACATATTTACCCTTTTGTATTACAGCTTTAAATACGCTACTAGCAGTAATCTTCTGAGACGTTTCATTGATAAGAGGATCGTATCACACGCTACTGCACAACGATAGCTCTTGTATTTTTGTTTATTATTATTTGACATAGAAATTACGCGGCGTAATGATTAGACAAAGGAGAGTATTATACATTTGTACAGTAAATAAAGTGAGATAGTTCGTACATTCTTTTAATTAACACATTGTTGCGGACGTTTTTCGCCAATCCAAATCGAGAAGCGGGTGATTTTTTCAAATATACTCGCAAAATTATAAAAATAAAATAAAAAATAGAAGATGCATAATTTTTACTTCGCCAAATACCGGTGTTTACACATTCTTCACACCATATCGCTAATTTGTAAAAATTGTGTTTTGTCGGCTCCCGCGCTCTAGTGATAATACGCGAAAGACGTGTTTAGACGGTTGTTAATATGGTAAATTTGAAAATGATCTACATAACGGTACATTGAAAATATCACAATAACAATGTCTCTTCTAAAGGACTTAAATAAACATACATTGCATCACTTTGATGTTTTTCTTCCCTTTGCTTCCGTTGGAGGTATTCTTGTGGGAAAGCGACGGCCAGTATACCTCGTTATTGAATCATTTATAGAGGATGTCTTCCTTATCCTTTTATGTTTTAAATATTTGGCAATAATTTCTTCCACTAGTTTTTGCTTGTAAATGTGGAAAGCTCGATCCTTTTTATTTTTCTTGGAGAGGATATAACTATTTAATAGCATCATATCCACAAAATAAAAAAAATACTTTTTTATACGCTTTGCCACATCGCCGCATTGTGTGAAATTTACATAATGTGGAGAATGAGAGGTCGCCTGTATCAATTCCACCCATATTTTTATTATAATCTATTATTGTTGGTTTCAATTTTTTTTCTCCACTGCATCGGTTTATTTTTTCCTGTCTCGGAAAAATCTAAAGAATGTATTGTTGTTAATACAACCACATTTTTCCATTTTATTGCAGCTATATCTTCTGTTGAAAATATAGTAGCTTCTCCATTTTCTAATCTAATGGATTTTAGTTCCTTAGGCATTCCTTTTCCATTTACTCTTGCTGTACCACAATTTTTTTTTGCATATTATACAGTTCACGATTTAAAGTCGGTGAACTGTACCAGCTATCTATATAAAAGCAGTACCCTTGAAGAGTACAAGAACATCACCAGGCTGCGTACGACACCCAGCGTTTACAGTCTGACCGCCGTCCAGTACCACGTAGTCACACACGAACCTCCTGTACATGAGCGTCTCTGCAGACTATGTGGCGAGAAATTGAAGGTAGCAAAAGCCGACTTCGGCTTACTGGTCTGCCACGGCGTCATCCGCCTTTCGAACAACCAATGGGCCAGTCCACTGCACATGGTTCGAAAAAAGAATAGCGGCTGGCGTTCAACAGGTGACTACCGAAAACTCAACACGCAGACCATTCGCGACCGTTACTCAGGTCCACATATTATTGTTAGACTGATATGAAAGATGATAAATTGATTTAATGTGTTCGAAAACATGCTGCACTCTATGACTTGAGTCATCCCAAGTTCTTCATCAAGACTGACCATCGTCCCTTGGTGTACGCCTTTTCACAGAGAGCCGACAAAACCTCTCCAAGACTTCATATCTTAATTCCTAGACTTCATATCTTAATTTTTGCACTGAGATAGTGCACATCAAAGACGAAGAAAACACCTTTGCCGATGCACTCGCACGCATCAACTTCATCTCGATGCCGACACCTCTCTCTTCGGAAGTCATAGAAACAGCCCGACGAGAAGAAAATGAACTCGAGAAAGTCAAACAAGAAACATCTCTCAACCTCCAGCAGCTGTCACTCAATATCACCAGCATCTACTGCGACGTCTATTCCGGACGAGTGAGATCTTATATCCCGGCAAGTTTCCGCCGCCAAATGTTCAACTCGGTGCACGGTCTGTCGCAGCCTAGTGGCCAACTGACCTCTCGTCAACTGAAAGAAAAATTCATGTGGCCCGGCATCAAACGAGATGCTCTGAAATGGTCACGCGAATGCATTCCATGCCAACGGTCGAAAATAAATCGGCACAACCGCCTCAAACCCAACTACATCGGCATGCCGGACAACTGTTTCGATCAGATCCGTCTGGACTTGATCTATTTACCACCCGTCTACAAGCTGAGATACTGCCCGACGATCATAGACCGCTTCTCCATATGGCCAGTCGCCGTGCCATCGGAAGACATGGAGGCACGCACCATAGCATCAGCACTATACACTCACTGAATCTGCCGGTATGGCACGCCACTCACCATCACCACAGACCAGAGCACGCAGGTTAAGTCAGCACTCTTCAAAGCCCTAGCTTATATGGTCGGTGCTAACACAATTCGTACAACCCTCTCCCACCCATTCATCGTCTCTATATGGCAAAAATGTCATAACATATCTAATCGATATTCTTGGAAATATTCCATAGTTTATCTTACTTCACACACAAATTTCCTCGTGAAAAAGTTTACTAAGTAAAAACACATTCTTATTTTAGAAAAAAATAAATTACAATAAAATAATTAAATACAATTCACACCTTCCCTCAAAATGATTGATATGATTGAAATAATAACAATCTCAAATATAATTAATGTTTACAAATGATTAAACTGTTAAATATAATTAAAATACAACAATAATGTCCAAAAATGCTTAAACTGTTAAATATAATTAAAATGCAACAACCACTGAAGTAAATAGAATCCTAAATATAATTTTTACTAAATTATTTAAAATGTTAAATACAATTGAAGTCTATCTATGATTGAAATAATTTAAATTTTAAATATAATTCTTATTAAACTATTTAAAATGTTAAATACAATTAGAGTCCAGCTATGATTGAAATAATTTAAATCTCAAATATAATCAATATTCAAAAATGATTAAACTGTAAAATGTAAATAACAATTTAAATGATGTTTGTAATACAACCATATAAAAAATATATGAGTCATAATGAAGTAAAACTTCTTGCATATACTGAGATCCTGCATATATTTTCTATTTTTGTATTAGAAAAAACAATTGGAATTTGAAGAGTTAGAGTATTTTGTTTATTAATATTGTTAACACCATTCAGAGACACTGTTTCACTTGATAAAAGTTTAAATTCATATTTATTGCTCATTTCACTATAACTATAGAATTTAATTATAGATGGTTTAGTTACGAAATAGTCTCTTATCATTTGAAGAAACACATTTGCATTTTCTTCAGTCGTCATGTAGACAAAAGGTGCACGAACTGATCTAGTACGTACATCATCAACTATGTTGTGTTGATTTCCACAGATTTGACCTGCCTTAAAAATAATAATTTTACATATTATTACTGTTATATAAAAAAATCTTAACAATATCAAACTATTCCACCTGTAATTAAATTCAATAAATTATAAATTACCTCAAAATGTTTTTTACAATCATTGTTCACTAAATTTAAATGTTGTTGGCAAGCACCAGGATTGCAAAAGCATCCAGTACGAATATGAATGTTGTATAAGTTTCACATATAAAAGAATTGAAAAAATATTTATCTAATTTTAAATCGTTTAGAATAAGTAATCAAATTAAATTCGCCTGTGTAAATGAAACAAATTCTCTATTAGATTTCATAAGATTAAAGTTTACAATAGCCACCCTGTACAGAACCATCTTCAAAATTTGTATAAGTATATTGTTTTGCTACCAGTTTTCCATTCCTGTGATGCATTATTAAAAGGTTATGATTAATATATTGAACATTTTATAGAATGAAAATGCTACATAGTCCGATTTGTAAATTGATAAGTCTAATTTATTTGTTCCCACATAGCTGGGAGCATCGACCATGCAGAACCATTTTGTAGGAACTTTTCTATAGGTAGTAGTTTATTTAAAGTAACATTATGAATTTTATTTATCCATGACAATGGATATTTAGTACCAGGAAAATTACACTGGGCAGGATATACAAACAAAGAATTAGTTTTAGAATCAATAACTCTTCTATTATCTACCAAAATCTGTTCAAATTCTTCCATTGTTTTGAATGAAATCTGAACGACATTCTATTTATATTCCTCATTCCAAGAACCTATATATGATTATTTTGCAAGTACATAAAAGTCCCTTCGTCATTTTATCTAATATTGAACCAAAATAGTTAAATTGTTCACTGATTAACTTTAATGAACCTGTCGTACCAGATGTGAAAATCACTGTATTTTTTTGGATCAGCATTAAAATGTTTTATTACTCTGAATTCATTAAAAAAAACTTTAAAATTTAAGTCCATAATTTCATATGAAATGTAAAAAAAAATATTTTCTTGTTTAGCACTCATGTTGCTGGATTTTAGAATAGATTTTTAATGTTATTCGTTTGAAATTCAATTGAACGAGAGTATTTCTTCCTTGTTATTAAATAAACTGAATACTATTTACTATACAAATGATATGGTTTACTTTTATTATCATTTATGTATCTAACTAAAAATAAATTTATTTTTTACAGAATTGAATTATTTTTTTTTACAAATTGTATTTGAGTACAAAATTTAAAAATATGAAATAAAAGTTTCACTGAATAATGTTTAAATTATTTTAATTTTTATTATTTTACAAAGTTCTGAAAATTAAGGATTAAATGAACTATTATCATGGTAATCATTATCATGAAATGTTGCAAAGGTATTATAGTAAATTATTTGAACACATTTGAATCAATCTTAATTAATTTCTTAAGGTTTTGTGATTATAATCACTGTTTACATTTTGCTGATGGATATTTATATGATATATATATATATATATATATATATATATATATATATATATATATATATATATATATATAAATTAACCAAAAAGATATGTCGAAATTCTACAGAAAATTATATTTGTATATTTTTCAAAATAAAACATTGCTTCTAATCTCTGTGCTTTTTTTGTGAAAATGAGTGATGAGAAGTTGTGTTTTTGAACAATTATGCTTTTTTATTTTTGTAAAAAGAAAAATACAGAACAAATAACAGAATATTATACACATATTGAATTTTATAATGAAATTTTCAAGGTATCATACTTATTATATACAGAAATTGATACAAGAAGTAAATATGTTGTTATTTGCACATCTCTGTTTGCTTGGATGATAATCGGTGATGAAAAGTGGATTACGTATGAGAACATTGTGAGAAAAAGAGCAATCTGTGAGTCCGTACAACTTTCCCCCTCCACCTTGAAACTGAGCTTGAGTCTCAATATGAAAATGTTGTGTATATGGTGGGTTGTCAAAGAACCAATATATTATGAGCTTCTTAAACCCAAGAAAGGCTGAATTTGGAAATGTTTTGTCAACAAATGGATGACTTGAATGAAGTACTCAAGGAAAAGAAACCGGCGCTGGTCAATAGGAAGTAAATCATACTGTACCACGACAATGCCAGGCCACATCCTGCTTTGGCGACTCACCAGAAAATCGCAGAGCTCAGCTGGGAAATTCTGTCACATACACCGTACTCTCCGGACCAAACACCATCCGATTATCATTTGTTTCTCTTTCTGCAAAATTTTTTGGAGAGAGAAAGTTCAAAAATGAAGCTAATGTCATACAAGTAATGCTTGAGTTTTTCGTCTCCAAAGATGAGTCATTCTACAGAAATGGAATTCATAAATTACCATCATGCTGGGAAGAGGTCATTAGTAATGATGGAAATTATATTGTTCAATAAATATTAATAAATGTATTGAAAATGTGTATATATATATATATATCATCATATCATAAAGCCCATATCAATCCACTACTGGACGAAAGCCTCAATGAATATATATATATAAATATAAACATTTTTATTATTTATAATATAATAGCTATGTATGATTTATAATAAAGCATTAAATAATATTTATAGACAAACCATTTAATCACAATTATTATTTTTTTTAAAGTTCAGAATTGCAGTTATTACCTTTAATTTGTTTAAATACTGATAAATGTCAATATTTTTTGTAAATGTTTTTATTTTACAAAACACTTTTAATAAATAAAAAAACACCATGTACATCTTAATATTTTCTGTAACGAAATGTATGTACTTGGAGTTGTTAACAATAAATACATTTTTCTTCAATGTTGAAATATAGTTTGTTAAACCATTTTTGGAAAACTATATTTAAATTGATGCATCTTCTGTATATAAGCATATTAAAATTTCTATATTACGAAAATTAGCAATGTATTTTTGTTATGATGATTATATTTCTGTTTTAACATCGTACCTTATATACCATGACATTCTATTGACTCCAGTTAGGTAACATGTTTTCTTTAATTAGATTTGCTTGGTTTCAACATTTATGTACATTTACGCTATTCAATTAATTTTATAGATGAATTTTCATTTAATATGAGATAGATAATTAAATAAGTAAAAGAAATTATACTCGCTATTTAAAATATAAAAATAAAATTGCATAAAAATAGTTATAGGAAAAATAGTTACGATGATGGCGTCACCATCGAAATGCATCAGCCGATATAATTATCATGCTTGCAGACCAGATGACGAAAAGAAAGATACAACCCCCAGTTGTAGATGGATTGACTTAGGACCCAAAACACGAATTAGTATAGGTATATATCAGAAAGTTAGTCTAGATTTTAACAGAAAGGCTCTGACGATGATGGCGTCGCCATCGAAATGCATCAGCTGATATAATTATAAATTATATAATCATAAATAACAAGTAAACAATAAGTGATTATTGAACATTTTAAATTATTGTGGTGTTGGGGTAAAAATTCATTTGTGTAAAGTGAATCAGCCACAGTTCCAATACAACCAATAAAATAGTTATAGCTAAAAATAATTCTCTACAATTAAAAAGTAGCATAGTGAGTGAAATCATTATATACATAAAGTGGCTATGATATAATTAAAATTAAAAAATATAGTATTCATGTAATAACATTTTTCGATTAATCAAATTTAATAAAACAAGTAAATTAAAATTGAACTTTTTATTTGTTTAATATCAATTTAATATATTTGCATATATATATACACTTACATACATATGCATATACGTAATATATACCTAGGCTGGTGTCATGCAGTTTTGTGATTTCATTTTTAATATTATTTGCAGCAGTGCAAAACAATGTACAAAGTTAATTTCATAAGAATATTATCTCAGTTTATCCAATGCAGTTAATTTTTAAAAAATTGTACGCTCTCATAACAGTATATTTTTTTTAAATAATTATTTGTTTAGTTAATTCTAATAATCCTATATTGTGAGCTAATAATATATATATATATATATATATATATATATATATATAAATTTAAATTGCTTACCTGTATTTTGGCAAATATATCAATTTAAAAGTAATTTTCTTTTAATGTTGTCTTCAGTATGTCAATGAAAAATTTTTAGATATCTAAAATACCATTATATTTTATATTTTCAGAAATTTTTTAACTTCAAAAATATGCATGAATCAGAAATGAATAAGAAAGATGATATAATATTTATTTTTTAACTAGAGATTTTCGGTAGCAATTTCGTGATAGATGGGTTACTTGTTTGAATAATAATCATATCTTTTAAAACAATGAGAAGTCTTTTCATTTTTTTCATGGCATGATCACTATAAATCACTTGGTATATTTAGAGTTTCACTTGTATTTTTGTATGAATTTATATGAAGTTTAATATTAATGTTATTCTAAATTCAGTTCACTCCCAAAAGTAGTAAGTATGCAATCTGTATAAACTGGACGACAAACTATAAAATACTATTTGGTTTTAACAAAATTCGAAACAGCAATCATAACAAAAGTACATATTATATAATATTCTCTTACGAGACATACGTGTGATGATACGGTGTTTTTCTAAGATTTCACTACGTAATATATATATATATATATATATATATATATATATATATATATATATATATATGAAGTCAGTTATATAAGTTATGGAACGTTTTAGT